>JAVKPL010006323.1:0-26363 GCA_032173675.1 Gastrolobium villosum
GGGCTCGGATTTAATTCCTCTACTGCATTCATTCTTCTGATTCTGTCTGTTTCATACATATCAAGTAAGCCTGTTCTTATTTTATTTTTATTGCACAGTGATAACTCTGATCATCTACCCCTTCTGTCAAATACATGAGTTCAAGGCAATAGTGATTTGATATCACCCTCTGTCTTCTATAACAAGACTTTTTGTATCATACTGATATTATTTTTGAAAATTGTAATATTGGAGAAATTTTTTTAATGAGTGAATTAATTTGGTCATTTCTCCTAAATTTAATGAAAAATAAAAGACAAAAATGAAAGTCACATTTATTTTTTAAAAAAAATCAAAATAAACACATACATCATGTAAATATTAGTGTTTTTGTTTCGCCAACAAAAAATATATTGGTGTTTTGTATTTTATTTCTTCCTCAAAGACTATTTTCACTGATTAGTACTACCCAGTATTCAACGAGAAAATCTTGTTTATATGGATATAGTAAATGATTTGATCATTTGACTCGTTAAGAAAATTATTTTAATGTAATTTTTTTTTTGGGTTCAAATTTTAATATATTTTTTAATTATTGAATGATTAAAATATGATATTTATTTAATTAAAAGAATGTCAGGTTGTTTTTCATATAATATAGTGATTAGTGAGCGAATTAAAACAGAATTTGTTTTAAGAATAATGAAAATGAACTGTGGTTTTCACCAATGGGCCTAAATATATGAGGCCCATGAACTGCTCTTATACCTTTTAAACCCTCCTCAAACCCTAGATTCGCATTGTACGTTTGGCGCAGCGAAGCACTCTTCATTCTTCCGTCGTCTCCGATAACCTTTTATTTGGGGGTAACACTGCTTCTTATGAATTATAGTTTCATGGGATCTATAGAAGTTTTATTTGAATATTTTGTTTTTATTTATTTGAGTATTCTTCTTGATTTTGATTCGCCTTCTCCTTTTTAACTGTCTGATTTGTAGTGTAAAAATGTCGCTTGGAGAGACTGCTTGCAGCTACGCAGTTCTCATCCTTCATGATGATCAAATTCCGGTCACTGTATCCTTGTTTGTGCTCTAAGTTTTTTTTTTCTTAATGAATTATGTATGAATTGTTCGAAATCAAGTTTTAGTTTCACCTTTTTTTTTTATTTATTTTTTGCATATTTTTTTTTTGTCAATTGTCGCACTGGATAATAGGAATTGAAAAGAGAAATCTTCTTTTTCTGGAGGCAGAAGGTGGGTCTGATGAATGTGTTAACATATATTTGTTTGGAAAAAGTGGGTTTGATATAATTGATGTTTTTTTCCCTTGGGATTCATTTACAATCCATTTAAATACTGAGGAGTGGGATTGAATTTTTTTTTCTAGAACAAAAGATAATGAGTTTACTGAATGGATTTGTCTGAATACGATGGGTTGTTCCTTAAGTTGTTTTTAATAGTCTGATAAGATCTCTACCTTGTTGAAAAGTGCAAAGGTTGAAGTAGAATCGTATTGGCCCAGCTTATTTGCTAAACTTGCTGAGAAGCGAAATGTTGGGGATTTGATAGCGAGTGCTGGAGGCGGTGGGGCTTCAGTTGCTGTTGCAGCCGCCCCAGTTGCTGCTGCAGGTGGTGGCGGTGCTGCTGCCGCCGCTGCTCCTGCTGCGGAGGAGAAGAAAACGGTATAACTCTTTAGTGAAAAAGTTGTTCCTGCTGTTGTTGTTGAACTCTGCCTTCTGGCTTTTGGTTGTCTAATTCACATCTATTTTTGCAATTTTACAGGAAGAACCTCAAGAAGAAAGTGATGATGATATGGGATTTGGCTTGTTTGATTAGTAAACTTTTCAATTTCTATATATTGTGGTCAATTTGTGGTTATTTAAGGTTACTTACTCTATGCATAATGTAGGTTTTCTTTTTAGTGTTGGTTATTTACCTCGTTATTTTGTAGTTCCGTGAACTTCGGAATGTGGGTTTGTCCATTTGAGAATTCAGAGTGCAGAAGTGTTTACATTTTTCTCTTTCCTCCCCGTTCTATTTGTCCATTGTTATCTCGTACCCCCTTTATGTCTTAACATGGTTGCTGAACCTGACTTTGATAATTGGTATCGACCCCGTATTTATCTTCTTGATTGGTACACAATGGATCAGAATGGCATGAGAATATGAGATAAGGTTGAGGGTATGGAAAACTTCCTCTAATTTCTAATAGAACACCTAATATCATCAAATTAAGCAAATGGCATTAGGTGTTTGTTTCAATAAGATCTTATATTAAACTGTACTTGCTCCGTTGTCCACAGTTGTTTTGGTCAATTACTTAGGGAAATGTTTTTCTTGTGTCATTGGAGATGAGTTATCTTATGTGTAGTGAAAACAAAATTATAAGAGGAATTCACAATTAATTGGAGAGAGAAAAGATAGAGGTGAGACTCATCTTTGTTACGTGTGTGTAAAAATTTGGTTTGTCTCATATTAAATGAGATAAATATAATCCATTAACTTTATTGAGAACTTTATTTGTTAAGAATTTGCTGAAGATACAGTTTATTGTCATGAAATACATTGATCAGAAATGTGGCGACTACCACGCAATATTAATAGGGTTTTGATTTTCTTATGCCGTAGGAAATATCTATTTTATGTTATAGACACATTGTGTTGGTTTCATATCCATTAAAAAATAAATGAAAAAAATTGTATAAAAATTGAAAGGTAAATATGTTAATAACGTCGATACATTTCCTCTTAAATCCATTAAAACGATCGGATGAAATTTTGATATAGCGACGCTGTTGACTCTTGCTGGGGGAGGATAACTCTGGCTTCGTAGGAAATGGTAACCGTTTGGTATGAGGCATGAGCATTGGAACTTCACCAGACTAGCAGAATTGTCTCATTGTTTGTAGGGTGCCACGTTTCCGTTTGAATGTGTGTCAATTTCTTCTGCATCGAGTTTGATAGATTATACCGAAAGTCTGAAACTTACGAAGTTCACCATCTGACGAGAAAAACTTAAATGCAAGCACAAAACTCAGTGTTCCTGCGTATTAAATAGGGAATTTTTCTTCTTTTTATCTATTTTTTTTTATTTAAATCCTAAAAAAAAGTTTCTATTTGATAAAAGGAAGCATGAAAAAAATTGTTTACAAACTTTTTTACCTAAATGTCACACAAACAGTGTTATTTCTATCTTTGATAAAAGGAAGCATGACGTGTCACGTTTTTAGTGGCTCTCAAGTTCGCCTATATGGCAGGTGAACTTCATTTTTTTTATTTTTACTTTTTAAAAATTTGATACTTGTTATCCACACTAGTTAAAATTTGATACTTTTTTTTACTTTTTAAAATTCGAGTTTTTAAAGATTCGAGTTCGCTACGTTCGGTAGCGAATTTGCCCCGCAGATTGGAAAATAACACGGTTCGGTGGCATTTAGGTAAAAAAATTGATGAAGAGTGACATTTTGATCAATGTTCTGTCATGAGTTCGGTGCTCTCAGTCCATTGGAGTTTTTTTTTGCTAACTGACTAGACATTGAGGCACACACACCGGAACATCGGGATTATATTGGATTGTGATGCTTGCTCTTCACCATCCCCACCATCGTCTCTGTTCTATGTCTGCGACGTCCACCCCACCCTCGATCCGAAACGGTAGCTGAAAAGCAAAAGGTTCAGTAGGGGAGCAGAGATAAATCAGTCTCTTCAAAGAAGCCACCTGAATTATCGGAGCAAATGTTGAAGAAACATGCTTAACTGCTTCTTTGCACATAGAAGTGGTTGCTATTACTTGGCAGGTGTGGCTCAGTTATATTGGTGCTGGGTTCTAGGGGTTTGGGCTGTGAGGAAAGGGATTAGTCCCATGTGGGGTGGGGAAACCGGTATATCAAAAAAAAAAAAAAGTGGTTGTTGTTGCCAGTCCAATTAGGCTGGAGGGGTTCCGCTAAACATTCAGGCGTGTATACAGAGGGGTTCAGCTAAACAATATGACAGTATAACCAATTCTTAGCGTGTATACATTCCGCTAAATTGCTGTTGCTACCTGCGAACTTTGGCAGTTCATGCATATTATATTGTAGCGGGAGCGGGAATGGCAAAAGGGCCCCATTGTTGATTTGTTGTAATGCCAGTAATTATTCCACTTATTGTGCAGTGAACATGGATGGAACGGTTGTTTCCCAATTCAGTCAGTCTGTTCAAAGTAGCTACGGTTTGATGCTTAATGAATTTTCGAAATCCCTACAAATATACTGTGATTTGGAAAATGATTGAAATTAAGTTAATTTGATGTTAACTTGTCTTTTTTAACTTCCTAAATTACTATATTAGATTGAGAGCGTAAACAGGTTCTATCAGATTTCTTACTGGAATATATGAGTAAAACTAGACATTACGAACGAGAAACGCAATGCAGCAATGCAAAAGCAATAAATAAATAAATAAAGGAACCAAAACATATGTCAGAGTGCACTCCTGTGCTTCCATTATTTGAATAATTGGATCGTTCCAGTTTTCCAATTTGGCTGCAGAATGCCACTGAAACATAAGAAACACTTCATCAACACATATATGATGTTAACAGCTCCTCCAAGATGGACATTATGGCCTGGATGTATAGCATCTGAAGGGGATTTTTTATTTTTATTTTTTTGTGCTGCAGGCCCCACGTGGTCCTTTCATTCAAGAGTTGACACTTGCACAAAAAGTTGTTTTTTATTTCTTCTGTCTCCTTTCTCCTCCCTACTTGTATGATTTTGATCGGTTCCGACAACCTATGTAGCACCGATACTGACACGGGACACATGACACGATACGACATGACACTCCGACACGTTAATTCTAAAAAATGTTAGATCTCGACACATTAGGACACGTTTTGATATTAAATAATAATTTTAATTTATATGGTGTATATTATATTTAATATTCAATATTCAAGAATTTAATAAAAAAATGAATATAAACTTATAATATTAATAAATTTTGCAAAAAAACATAAGATATCTCAAATAGTTATATTAAACCCATTAAAATAGTAATCGTAATCCAACGAATTTAATAGTTAGAACTAAAAACTCAACACAATGTAACCTTTAAACATTTTTTTTTTAATTTCTATAACGTGTGTGATGCGGGTCGGGAAGTGTCGGACACGACACGTCAGTGTTTTTAAAGTGTCGGTGCTTCATAGCCGACAACTGAGTAAATGGTGATGTGGGACCACTGAAATTCTTCTCCTAGGAAGGTCAACTACCCCATGAGCATGGCCATTTGTAAAGTCCTTTCTAACGACAAGATGTGTTGGTCTAGGTGATTAAATAGAAGCTCCTCTTATGGTTACACACAGTTATGATAGGCTTTTTCAGGTCTCCTTATGTATTGACTGAGTATGATGGCAGATATATCATCTTCTCTAATACTATGTACAGAAAAAACTTGTCAGGTGAATCGCAGTTTAATCCTTTGCAAGTGTATAAACTTGTCCGTTTGAAGTGAGAAATACCAGTTCAAAACCTTTTAACTACACTCATTAATATGAAACTAAGAGACATAAGGAGAATAATATAAAAAATGTCAGTAAACAAAAACAAGTAGCCTGACCTGTAGCTAAATTATGTAGGGTATGATCAACTTTGCAACCTGAACTTTCTGATCGCAAGCATTGAAATTCTTTCACAAACATATTTTCTACGACTACAAGAGAGGAATATTTATAAAGAATTCAACTTGGAATATAACAGATATGTGGTAAAGCCGCAAAAATATGGAAACAAAAATATTATTCACTAAAAAGGGCCCAACCGGGTTCGAACCGGTGACCTCTTGATCTGCAGTCAAATGCTCTACCACTGAGCTATGGACCCGAATATTTATCTCAACGATTATTTTAAACAATGTCAGTAACATTTTGAGATCCATTCTTTAATTATTTATTTTCCTTCCGAGTAATAAAGTTGAGGTTTTAAAATACATCATGTGCGGATTGCCGTGAGGAAAGCTTCTAGAAATGTATCTAGTTGCAGTGTAACAACCATAAAATCCTCCATTCCTCCCTGTAGTTAATATTATTATTTTGTTAGATGCATCTTCATCCTTAATTTCTTTTTATTAAATATATTTTCACATCATTTTTTTTTTTAGCTTTTATAATACTTACTTATTTCGTTCGTATTCCTTACTCATACTAAATTTTCAATATTCTCCTCGTTAAATGTGGGTCTGAACATCAAATATGTTAGTAAGTTACTAAGTTTCTTCAAGTACTAATAGAATTTACTGAACTAAAAGTTAAGTTTTGACTCCAAAAGATGGTTTAGGCATGAATTTAAACACTAACCACCATATTTGAAGGAGCCCAAAGTAAAGGACATATCCCTTAATAAAAGAAGTGACAAAACACGTCTCCATCAATAGCTAAAGGACATTAAAATCACACAGGTGGACTTAACAGCACATAACTCAAAACTTTAAGACAACAATTGATGCAATATTTTATTAGTTATACTTTAATGTTAAAAAAAAATTCATCCACGATTAATTGAAAAAAATTATATGATTTATAAAAATTGTACTTTTCATTCACAACTTATTTTCTTTAATTTGAATAAAAAATTAAAGATGAGGACCTGATTTAAATATATCGTGCCTATATACGAGAGTTGATTCAAGTCACAATATAAATTCTACGACAAACAAACATTGCAAAAAAATATGATAACTATCATATCGCTTGACTCATGATTAATTTCTTATATATGCAAACCCATTTTTTTTATTTTTATCAATTAATTCAAGTGGAGTCTCTTACCAATATTTTAACGAAGATATATGCCCAAAATTTGAACTCAAAAATACTAAACTTAAAATATCACAAAAAAAAAAACTGTGAAAATATCATGCCCCTTAATCTACATACTTGGTAATACATATATCTCTTTTTTTTTTTTTAAGTAAATATATTTCTATAGGGTGCATAAAAAACTTTTACAACGTGAATAAGCCATATTTAGATTTTGATATTATCACTTCGCCTAGACTATAACGTGGCTTCTGATTTTTAAGGATCCATTATTAGAATAATTATTATATGATGATCGACGGGATAGCCTATCCTACACCAAATCCACAATTTTTTTCTATAATAATAAAAAAAAACTTCAAAAACACCCCTATTAATTTTCTCAATTATCACTTATGCCCTTACAAATTTTTTGAATTATTTACATCCATATTTAAAAAAAATTATCACTTAGAGGATAAATGATAAAGAAACTTTAAATCAGGGGGATAAGTGATAAAATTTTTTTGGGAGGGGATAAATGATTATGAGAAAAATTATAGGTGATTTTTTGAAATTTTCCCTAAAAAAAATATAAAGTAAGCCTTTCATTTGATTCTTAAGAAAAATAATTTAGGGCTATTGCCAAAAAAAAGCTTAGCACACTACAAATGAGTAGGAATATTAAAAAAAAATGCATGACTTTCATTAAAATTGAAAAAATACACGAGTACTGTTCAATCAAGGACCGAAAAGCGATGCAGGTAAAAGAATAAAAGAGTAAAAATTGTCTACACACATAATACTTTTTTTTGTGACTGTTTGGATCGGTTCAAAAAGTGTTTCAACGTGATATAAGAAAATATGAGAGTAGTATTTTTTATTGAGGTTACGACATAACTCTTATAAAAGCAAAAATAAAATAAAAAAAAGCAGCCCTTAGGATCGAAATGAGATTTACTTTTTATGTGACTGTTTGGATTGGTTCAAAAAGTGTTTCAACATGATATAAGAAAAATTCAGAGTAGTATTTTTATTTTTATTTTTGGTACACCAAAAAATAAAGAAAAAACAAACAGAAAAAAATTCAGGGTAGCATTTGCAGGAAAAGTTAGTTGAGTTTTGGTGTGTGTTTATTATTGAAAGAAAATGATTTCGTCATAGGTGAGAAGAGTGAAAGGTGTGTGTTTTGATGAATGATCATTGATTGCTGAAGCCGAAGACGGTGTTTTCCACGTCGCACTCCCTCGTTTCCTCCGCCCCCCCTACTTTCCCGTTACATTACATAAACCCCATCTTTCTCTCTCTCTCTCTCTGAAGTCTGAACCTAAACTTTCTCTCTTCCCTTTCTATTCTCATTGCTTCTTCTGATACCATTACGAATCTCTAACGACCACGATACAATGTCTTTCTGTGCAACCAAGGTTGCTCAACCACTCTCTCTCAGATCCAATGACAATTCCATGTCTTTCGATCCATTCAGACCTTCCTTCTCTTTCCTTGGATCCACTCACAAGCTTCGCTTCAATGCTTCTATTAAGGTATCTCCTCCTCACAACCGTCGTTCCCCAGTTGTCGCTGTCTCCGATGTTGTCAAGGAGAAGAAGCTCAAATCAACGGCCAATCTGGTACCCCTTTTGCATTTTTTTTTTAATACGAATTATCTCTCCCTTTCTAGAATAATTATTAAGAAGAGTTCATTTGTTCAATATAGCGGATGGGTTTCTGAGAAAGAAAGAAAAAACTCAACTTTTCATTTAATTCAACCCAATTAGTTTATAACTGCACGGTTCAATATTCTCTTTCACATTTATAGATTCTTCACTAGTTGATGATATATATTGTTTGGATTTTGTGTGATACGTTAGAAGAGAAGAGCTCTTCTTATGCTACCAGCCCAGTTATATTATCAGATTCTAGAAAATAATGTGTGCTATTTAAGTTTGTGGCTCACGTTTGGGAATAAGTGTTTGAGGCTATTGTTTTTAATTTGATTTGTGTGTGCAGCTTATTACGAAACAGGAAGGCTTGGAGCTCTATGAAGACATGGTATTAGGAAGGTCCTTTGAAGACATGTGTGCCCAGATGTATTATAGGGGCAAAATGTTTGGTTTCGTTCACTTGTATAATGGCCAAGAAGCTGTGTCAACTGGATTCATCAAGCTTCTCAAGAAAGAAGACTCCGTAGTGAGCACCTACCGGGATCATGTTCATGCACTGAGTAAGGGGGTCTCGGCACGTGCTGTGATGAGTGAGCTCTTTGGAAAGGCCACAGGATGCTGCCGTGGTCAAGGTGGATCAATGCATATGTTCTCAAAGGAGCACAATTTGATTGGCGGGTTTGCTTTCATTGGTGAAGGAATTCCTGTGGCTACTGGGGCAGCATTTTCCAGTAAGTATAGAAGGGAGGTATTGAAAGAGGCAGATGCTGATTATGTGACATTGGCATTTTTTGGAGATGGAACATGTAATAATGGGCAGTTCTTTGAATGCCTAAACATGGCAGCTTTGTGGAAATTGCCAATTGTGTTTGTGGTGGAAAACAATTTGTGGGCCATTGGGATGTCACATCTCAGGGCAACTTCAGATCCTCAGATATGGAAGAAAGGGCCAGCATTTGGAATGCCAGGGGTTCACGTTGATGGGATGGACGTTTTGAAGGTCAGAGAGGTGGCAAAGGAGGCGATTGGAAGAGCTAGACGAGGAGAGGGACCAACTTTAGTAGAATGTGAGACCTATAGATTTAGAGGACATTCATTGGCTGATCCTGATGAGCTTCGTGACCCTGGTGAGCATTTACAATTTTACATTATTCTTTCTTTTCTTAGAATCTGTTTCAACTATTTTGTTAATTCTAAAGTAAATTATGTTGCTGTTTCTTTGCATCTGATGGTATATTCAGTTGCTTCATTATACTTTTATTTGGTCATATAGTTTGCTGTGCGTTAACTTCCTAGCTTCCTTGGAATTTGATTAGTTTTTGGATCACTTTTCTTTGCATGTTGGTTAGTGTCTATGTTTTGATGTTAAGAATAAGACAATTTATTTGGATCATTACTAGCATTCTGTATAACGGATGCCAACAAAGTTAGAAAATATAAATCTTGCATCTTAAAGTGGTTGAACTTGTAGTTGTGCACTCTAAACCTACCAAGTACATTGGAAGAATCATGCCAACAGGATAGACAGTTTAAGTTTTAATCGGTAAATGAAGATTTCTCTAGCCTAAACTACAAATTTCTTAAGCTTGAGCTCTTGTCCTCAAATTAGGAAAGATTTAAGAAAAAACTTGTTGAGGTTTGGTTCACTATGAGACATTTTGATCCCTAAGCTACACTCAATACTTCCCTTTATCAATTTGTTTTTTCATAAATTAACATATTTCAGCATGTTGACTGCAAGTACGAAATATCATGGCGCCTGATCAACATCCCAGTTGAAATATGTAAATGCGGATAAAAGCCTATGGTCTGATTAACATTTTTCATAAAATAAGCTTTCAATGCTTATTTTGATTATTCCGATAGTTCGACTTCAGATGTTTTGGCCGGGTATTTTTCTGCATTTCCATGTGTTAGTAATGTGAGTTTATCAAATTACACTCTGAAGGTTTTAGTTGCTTAATTACTGTATTGCCTAGCATGTTCATTCTTTTTAAGATGCCCTGCTAAATCTATAAATCTGTGTTTTCTGTGTATGTTTAACTATGTTATTTTTACTGCAATAGTAGTATGTTTGCCACCACTGTGTTACTAATTCAAGAAGACCATGAATTTTCACGTCTTATTTTTCTTTAATTCTTCTATTTGTGTCTGCCATGTTTGAAATAATTATTCATCATCTGTTTCTGCTTTGGCAGCTGAGAAGGCACACTATGCTGGTAGGGATCCCATATCTGCACTGAAGAAATACATGATTGAGAACGATTTAGCCAATGAACAGGAGTTGAAGACCATAGAGAAGAAGATTGATGAGGTCCTTGAGGAAGCTGTTGAGTTTGCAGATGAGAGCCCTCATCCACCCCGCAGCCAGCTTCTGGAGAATGTCTTTGCTGATCCAAAAGGTTTTGGAATTGGACCTGATGGAAAGTACAGATGTGAGGACCCAAAATTCACTCAAGGCACTGCTCATGTCTAATCTTTTCAAGTATGACATTTATCCGATTGGAGCTTTCAGTGTTGGATCCATGTTCTCTCTCATTCATATACTTACTAGAATTAAATTAAATGTTACTCACAAAATGTTTTACCCTTTATAAAATATAAGCAGGATTTGTTCTTTAGGTTGGAGTTTTGTTTTTTCTAATGTTATAATTATCATTGTTTGTGGAACTAGTGTCAACAATGACAATCCCTAAAGCTTGATTGCCTTGCTTTGCAGATTTCATAGCCTCTGCACTGTAAAATTTTAATCCTGCTTTTGCTGTGTCAGCCCATGTACTTCTGAGTTGTTACAAATATTACAGCCACAAAGATTAAGGGGTAATTAAGACCCATACTTCTAGTGGACTTTTCTTGTAATTTGTAAAGGAGGATCTTGACATAAAGTCTGACTCGTCCTCTTGGTTTAGTCATCTGTAATCCTTCACTCCATTTCTTACAAGTTACAACTTTCTTTGCAAATTACTCATCACTAGCGTAAATAAGGTGGCTTACGATTATCAAATTAGTTTTTACATAGAAGATTGCACAGGTCCTATATATGCTCGTGATAATTTGATTGCGAATAATTGAATTTATTTTTTCGGACATCACTCGCGTATCTAGAAAGAATAATGTTAGTTACTCAAACTATTTTAGCTTTGATTTTTTACAAACTGTCATGTTATATTTGAATTTAGTAGAATGAATTTCAAGTGAGATTAATTAAATTCGTATGGCGTTTTATGTGCCACTACTCATTCTTAAATTTTTTTTAACCAGCAGTACCAATGTTCCCTAGAGGCTACAGCCATGCAGCTTGCAGGCCATCCATCAAAGCAAGAGCCCATAGTAGGCAGTGTCTGAGCCATATACTGTTTTCAGTGACCAGAAGGGGTTTCTATGATGGAAAAAATGTGTATAATTTTAAAGGATATAAAGTTATGTTATTTTAAGAGAGAGAAAATGATAGATAAAAGAGAGAGAGACAAAAAAAAAGTAAAGGTGCAGTGTCTGAGCCATATATGTTTGTCATTTAAAAGGATAAACACTTTTCCCGATACCAATCTCCTGCATTATTTGCAATTGAATTACATGTTTAGATTTTATGAAAACAGTCAATAATATTATCTACTCGATCAAATATACCAGAACAAAAATAATAGAAATTTTTTCTTCTTAGAAACATGAGTTATAAATTCAAATAAAAAGGGACTAAATGTATAGAAATATATTCATTTCGGCAATGCCAGATAATCTTTCACACCGGGGGTTATAAACAATTCACTATGTGGATATATGGAACTATATGTTTTATAATTAGATAAATAAGAGTTGTCTCTGGGATTGCGAAAATTAACTTTCAAAAGAATAAGGGAAGTAAACAGGTAAGTATATAGTTTTTAAAGTGAAATAATCAATAATATTATTTCTAAAGCATACTTTGAGAGCATTTCTCTAATCAAGCGATATCTACAGATTTATGTAAACAATATAAGGCAAGAATTGATAAAAATAAAAAATTGATCATCGAGGAGGATGATTACATGCTTGATCTGTGTACCGTGAACGCATTTCATCTATGGATGACTTGCGGGAAAGATTTAAAATAAATGAAGAATTTTCTTCTATTTCTAGCTTTTTGACCATTGTAGCCTCTTACTAATAAAAAACTATCATCTTGCCCTCAATTATAAATTATTTCAAAAATTTAACATTCTCAACAAATATAACATCAATCTACCTCTATTTGACCGTTGACCACTCAGTTACCTGAGTAGCTCAGTAGACCACACGGTTATCAGAATAGAAAATTATTTATCCGGGTACATACCCGGTTACCCTGGTACATGTCCTTAATTATCTTAGTACAAGTCCAATTACCCTAGTACATATCCTTATTTTCAAAGCTTAACCGTGAATCTAACTCAAAACCCATCAATGAAGAAAACCTGGTTAAGTATGTTTGTAATTTGTATGAAAAATTTCTCAAGAAAATATTCCCTTTAGCTAGAGCGAGTATTCAGTGGCGGAGCCAGCAAGGCATTTAAATCGGTGCCAAAAATGTCAGCTGGTGCCACGATTATATAGTTACGAATAAAACGTGGCTAATTTAAAAAAAATTAGAAACATGATTTGCTACTTTTAAACGTAGCTAAAGAATTGTGATTAAATTAGCTGGTGTCAAGACATCAACGTGGCTCCACCAATGTGAGTATTAGTGAGGTATGCACATTGAGTCCTATAAGGCATAAAGACATCATTACATATCTATTATTTTTTGTGAATAAGAGTAAAATTATATATATATTTTAAAATTAATGTGAAGTAAGATGAAATTTTTATAAAAATTAAAAGTTTTTTTAATTATATTATTTTTGGAGACAAAATGAAAACCTATAATACATTCATGTGCAAACCTTCTCAATAGGACTTGCGGTAGAGTTGAGGAAAACATGGCGGCTATTTCTACTCTGTCTCTCTGCTTCAGCTTACCGTCTTTGTCACTGTTATTCAGGCACAAGCCCCAATTGTTTGCGTGTTCAGCGAGGCCATTTTCTTCTTTGTGTCTTGTTACGGGGCGCAGCTTCAAGGCTAGGGATTCCACGACCATAGCGGCGGAGGTTGTGGATGAAGAAGGGGTTGGACAACATGTGGAACGATGGGGCAAGATGGAAAAAGCCACCGAAGTGTACGTTTTCAACCTTCCAAGAAGCTGTGACACAGAACAACTGCTTCATATGTTCAAGCCTCACGGAACCATTCTATCTGCAGAGGTTTATTTCTTCTATCTCCTTTCCCCCTGAAATTTCTCTTTTTTTGCTTATTCAACATCATTTAATTGATGGGATTTTATAAGAGTTATATGGTAGGAAGAGTCGTTCTGTTATGTTATAGAGATTCATTTTGCGTGTCTGGAATTTGTTTTGCTGCGTGCCTTGTGTGTAGGAAAATCTCTCTTCATTTTAAATGATAGATGATAAATCCTCTAATTTATTTATGGGTTTTATATTTCTCATTTAATGTGAGAATTTAAATTTTCCTACGCACCATTCGATTTCCGTAGTGACATGGGTCCTACATCTAATTTTTTCTAACACATGGGTCCCACACGCTTTTTATCTCTACAATGATATTTCAATTCTCATTTAAATATAAAATCCTTTATTTATATTGTGTTTTGTTGTCGTGAAACTTTTTATTTTTTTTATAAAAATCAGAGCACAAGCTTAAAATAATGTAATAAAGCTCAAAATTTTCTACTAGTATTGTATGTATCTGTAGAGATTAATTGCTTCTTCCGTACATTTTCTTTTCATTATTAAACTTCTTGACAAATGGAAAACGAAAAAGAGAAAAGAGAAAAGAGAAAAGAGAGAGAATAGACGAGTTCACCCAACATCTGTATTATATTCACCTCATCGCCACTCGTTACAAAAGGAAAATATAAATAGTATTAGAAAATCTTAACAGTAGCTATTCTTGGGCTCAAATCCAAACTACTAAGAAAATTGGAATAAATCAGAAGTTCACAATAGTATCTAGTCTCTACGGGCATGGGAGCGCTGTCCCGGACCCAGCCCGCTCACTTGGGAGCGGGACCCCATTTACCTTTCTGTTGACCCCGACAACAAGGGCCGAAGTATGAGCCATACCCAACAAAACTAACTATTCCAATTGTCATAAATTTGTCATCATTGTAATCTGAATCAGCAATGCAGTGAGATGTGCTGTGATCTTCACCAGACCTTGTGTTTATGCTTAATTGCTGTGCTGCAGATTTGCCGGAATGAGGAGACTGGTGAAAGTAGAGGGAGTGCTTATGTCACAATGGAGTCTATTAACTCTGCAAAAAAAGCAGTTGCTGCATTGGATGGATTGGTGAGTGAGTGTGAAACTGGCTCACTGCATCTATTTAAACAATGTTCCCTGCCTATTTGATTTGAAATTTTGTTTTTCATTTGTTTTTCACAACTGAAGGATGTTGGTGGCCGCGAAATGAGGGTTAGATTTTCAGTTGAGATGAATCGTAGAAGGGAGAATCTTGAGACGATGAACTCCTCACCCAATAGAACTATATACTATGAAGGTCCTTATAAGTTGTATGTTGGGAATCTTTCTAAGTTTGCTAAAGTGGAAGACCTGAGACATCTTTTTGGAAGATTTGGTAATGTGGCTAGTCTAAGGGTGTTGCGAGATTACAAACAAGGGAGAACCCGGGTCTTTGCGTTTATCTCTTATCTTTCAGAGATAGAACGTGATACAGCAATGTCCCTCCATGGAACAGTAAAATCCGCCTCCGCCACTTTTCAATGTTGTGCTTCTTATTTCACTTTTTGTTTTGTCTGATGCCTGGTCTGGTCTTTCTTGCAGCTATTTTGTGGTCGTAAACTAGTGGTCAGAGAGGGTGTGGATAGAGAGGGCTAAGACTTAACTGCACCTTCAGATTCTGCGTAGAGATGGCTGGCTCCAATTTTTGTTGTTTCAGAAGGAGGAAGTTCTTTGCTCTGGTATGTATAGCTGAGATTGATGGGGCTGTGAGAATCTTCCTAAATTAGAAAATGTCAGCTGAAAGTAGAGGTCACCTACTATGACTGTTCCATCAAAATCTGGACTCATACTCCTATATTTGTAGAATTGTAGTATTTCAAATTCCAAACAGCAATATTGTAGTTCTTTTAATGTGTGTTTAGAACATGATTTTCCTAGTGACAAATTATTCACAACCTAAGGTCAAGAACAAAGAATGTCAACAGCTAATAAGGACCTTTTCTTCTTTTATACATATATATTTTAAATTCTTAATGAATAATTGGGCGCAGGGATTCAGCATGTGCATGATATCATTCTCAATTTTTTTTTCTATATTTTTTAATCTTGGAAACCAAAATGATTAAAATTGTGTATGATAAAATCAATTTATTTTTATACTTCAAATAATGAGCCTTTAGCCTAGAAGCATAAATTGAAGAACAAAAATGATCAATTTTTTTTCATTCCGAGCAAAAAAGATAGAAAAAAAAGTTATTTCCCTCCATAATTAAGATAAATAATTCCTCATTTTGTTGACACTGGTGCATGTCTTCTTTGGCTCTGACTCTCTACCACCTTCGGCAAGAGAACTTGTTAATTGATAAATTCCATCAACAAGAGAACTTGGTCATTTGTAATCCATGACACCCATAACATATGTTTAAGATGCTCTTGACTTGGATCGTATCTTCCTAATCAGGTAGTTCTCCAAACCAATGCCAGCATCCACAATTCTAGTATGACCTTTTATTTCAATCTTAAGAACTTCCTCCAAAACCTCACTGGTTTTCACACCATCATCCACTTCACATATCATAGGCATTAAGATCGTCCAAGTATCCGTATGAGGAGATTCCCCATGCTTGAGTGACTTGGTGAGAACTCCACAAGCTTCCTCAATCCTACCAACATTGCAGAACCCCTTCACTAAGGCATGAATAACAGCGAAATGCGGAGAAAAACCTTTGGACAGCATTTCCTCCGTATATTTATTTGCTTCATCAAGCATTCCCATGTCACATAAACCACTTACCAAAGTACGATAAGACACGAGATTAGGCAAGCACCTATTGGCCCGCATGTCATCAATAACTTTGCAAGCATCGTGAGCACGCCCTTCTCTACAAAACCCCAATATGACTGTATTGTAATGAACTATATCAGGATTGCACCCTTTGACCTTCATTCTACAAAGAAGCTTGTAAGCTTCCCTGAGCTTCTTCTTCCTGCACAAACTATTCAACAGAGTGGTATAAGTCAAAGAATCCGGAACAAACCCTTTGTTCAACATATCCTCCAACAGATCAACAGCTCCATTCACTTGACTCTTCCTACACAATGCTTGCATCAAAATGCGGTAAGACTCGATATCCGGAACGACATCTCTCTGAAACATTTTATTGAACAGAGAGTAGGCAATGCTAATATCCCCATTTAAACAGAAGGCACGCATGAGAATATTGTAGGACTTGGTGTTGGGCAACACCCCATACCTGTGAGCATCCTTGAAGAGATCAAACGCGGGTCGAACATAATTCCTGTGAGAAACAAGAATCTCGAGAATGCGGTTCAGGTGTTTGGGTAAAGGCCTGCAATCGAATTGTATCATTGTGTAAAAGGTTTTGAGGGCTTTGTCGGGCAAATCAGCTTCACCATAGATTTTGATCAAGTAAGAGAAGAGGGTGGGAGTAATGGGGTGGGAATCGGATTTGAGACGACGAAGGAGATCGTCAACGAGAGAGAAGTATTTGGAGCGACCCAATTTAAGAATGAGAATGAGGTAGGTGGAGTAAGAGTGTCGGAAGTTGGGTTGGCGAGAGGCGTAGTCGAAGATTTCTTTGGCGAGAAGAGGGTCTGATTGGGAAGCTATAAGCTTCTGGACTCTGGTTGGAGACCCGATTGGGGAATTGGAACTATCGTTGTTGGAAGAATGGAAAGCTTTTTGGTTTTGGTTTTGGAAAGTGAACAAGAATGATGGGGGTTTTCCCAATGACAATAAGATGCGATCCGAAGCGTTGGTCATTAGAGTTTTGGAGAGGCGAACAAATAGTGCATGCATCTCTCTGCTTTCTCAGTTTCAGTTTCAGTTCAGTTGGAGTGAAAGCCACAAGCACAGAACTGACAGAAGGATGTGAAAGCGAAGAACAATCGGGCTGCTTCATTTACTAGCCTTCTTACCAACGAATGTTTATAATTTTATAATTATATATTAATTATTTATTTTTATCAATTAATAATAATTACTTAGTATAAATTAATTTTTAATCATGAGTTTGATTTGTGAAAATAATAACTGTTGATTGACTCAAGATAATGGGTAAGATATGATTGTAAGAGTTGTAAATCAAAATAGATTATAAGTATACCATTTTTTCGAAAAAATAATAAAAAATGTAAGAGAATAGCATTTCTGCAGCGCATAAAAATAATATCTGTAACTGAGATAAAAAATTCGACCTTTTAAAAAAAATAGCATGAAAAATAGGAACTGCATATATCATTTTTGTCCGGGAATAATTCCATATTTTAAAGCACATCATTTTGTATCATTTAAAAATGAAACCACAGAGAAAAAGAGAAAATATTTTAGGAAAAAAAATTCATTTTCACCCCCTCTAACCTGTTACTTAAATCAATTTAACATCAACATTATTTTTATCCCAAATTATACATGTTACTTAAATCAATTGTATTAAAATAATTTATTGTTTAACCCCTTTGATTTTTACTTTTTATTTACACTCGTTGTAGTTACGAAAGTATATCCCTTGGAGCTCTAGTAGTCTCATAAATATAAAATATTTATTTTTTCTAAATTTTATTTTTATATAATTATGATATTATCAAATAAAATTAATAATTAAATATTAAATTAAAATATTTCAAGTTATTTTAAAATTAATTTATAAATTATCTTAATTCTTTTATAAATATCTTATTTTTTATTTAAAAAATATATTTGAAAATTAGAAAAAACATTATTTAAGATAAACTAAATACGTATTATCAAAATAAGATATTTACTTTCTTTAAATAATTTCAGTGAATTTTTTTAAATTTTATTTTTGTTTATTTTCTTTAAATGCATTAGATGAGGATATAAAATAAAAAAAATTATATGTATAAAATTATAATGATATAAAATTATAAGGGTATTATTGTATCATTATAATTTCAATTAATTTAGATTTTAAATAAATAATATATTTTTTTGGTATATAATTTTAATTTATAATATGATAATAATATAAGGTAAAGTTTGAGAAAAAATTAT
Source organism: Gastrolobium villosum (assembly GCA_032173675.1). NCBI lineage: Eukaryota > Viridiplantae > Streptophyta > Magnoliopsida > Fabales > Fabaceae > Gastrolobium > Gastrolobium villosum. Next base: position 18,703 of record JAVKPL010006323.1, read on the forward strand.
GTATATATATGACATAAAAGGTCTAAGTGATGTATTTTTATAATGAAAGTGTAAATGAAAATTTAAAATCATAGGGGTTAAATGATAAATTAAATCTTTTTTTGTAAACAAATGATAAATTATTTAAGAATAATGAACCTAAACGAAAAGTTTAAAACAACATAGGTCAAAGGATAAATCATAAAATGGGAGAAAATAAAATTTTCCATTTAGGAAAAATAAAATAAAATATATGAAAATATTGTGGTTCTATTTAAATAATATAAAATTATATTATTTAAAATGATAAATATTGTCTATCAAAAAAATGAGAAATATTTTATCATATATATTATGGGAAAACAACATCTGCTGTCACTGCAAATATTTTCTCCTCATGCGATAGACTCAAGAAATTTATTTTGTCATTTTTTTTATTTTTTATTTTTTTTAAATGGTAGGTCCTACTATAATTTTGTTTCAGCTGCGAAAAATAAAGATTTGCAACCACATAAGAGATACAAAACCCATATATTATAGATTTAATTTCCATTTTTCGAATAGAAGATGAAGTTATCTCAATAAAAATTGGGAGCGGGTGAAATTTTTTTTCCTATCCATTTTACAAGAGGATTTTGATGGACGGGGACCATCTTCTTTGGATGCTTCTTTTACTAATTGTGGAAGATTTTTAGAGCCATGGGTAAAAATATATGGGGAAAAAAAGGAGTAGAGTGGGAAAAAAAAGATTTATGCAAGAACCACTCTAACTTTTCTCCCTTTTTACAGGGCTATCCACCATCATAGTGTATTTTATTCCCAACTTATAAAATAGAAGCATTAAATCCATATATTAGTACTTCTCAACTGGCTGATGTAATTATCAAGCGAGAAAGGATCTCAATTTAACGTTCTTTATTTATAAATAGATGAACAATTTTAATTATGGTGACAAAATTTATAGTAGGAATATTTCATTTGGCAACCATAGATTTTTCAAATATGATTATGTTAAAATGAAAGCCATCCATTAATTTTGAAATTGTTTTTTTGAATTTTAAAGGATAACACAGTTGGTTAGTGAATTTTGTCTAACGGGGCTGAACGGTCTCTACTTCGTTAAGGAAATTAAACTCATCCAAAATGCGAGGTAATTTAAAGTGAACCGGAACACCACCATTTTTAGGTGGTCCCTTAGGGGACGTTTGATATGGGAAATTTTTTTAGAATAGTAGGGAAATGTAATAGATAGAGAAATGATGGGAAAGATGAATAAAGTGAAATAGGTAGAAAAATATAAAAAAAGTTGTTTAGTAGGGGAAAACTTTATTGGGAAAATTATGTAGCTTTATGAAATCAACAGTGCATTAAAAGTGAGATAACCGGTTTTCCGAAAATCCCACCTTCAAATTGGGTTTTTGAACAGTGAGGATATCTATGTTTCTCATAAATCCATACTTCCTGGATATATGAGTTTTTTGAGAAAATATGTTGAAACAAACATGGTGTTTCTAAAAGTCATACTTGAGAAAGATAGATATCCTCCGAAAACCATCCCAACCAAACACCACCTTAGTGTAAATAGGAGGGTAAAATTGGAAAAACGGAAAAATAATAAGGGTAAAAAGAAAAAGAGAAAATTAATGTTGTGAGTGGGAGCACCAAAAAATTTAGTGATCCTGGAACATATTAAATATTTCCCCAAAATAGACGGTATTCCCTGATTTTGTTTATTTTTTTTTAACTGAGCAATTATTTTTTTATTATAATAATTAAACGTGGTTGACAAAAAAAGGTGGAATGAAGTAGTAGCTGAGCCCAAACACTACATATCTGACAAATGTTCGGTATAAAATTTGGAGACGTCCTACGTACTGAAGAAGCAATACAATGTGTCTTGTCTACGCATCACAGAACACGAGCGAATGAAAGTGCATGACAATCAAGTATTCAATTGACTTTAGGGCTGAATTAAGTTAGTTGAGCTTTAATTACATTAATTTCTTCGATATTTTCAGCATTCGAAATGTGAAAATGGTTGCGTTGATTTCATAAGGGCAATTCTAAATAAGTTATCACCTGATATGCGGCTGGCAATGGTGGAGCAAGTCTTCTATTAGAGAAAAGAAATGGAACTCTCCTAAACAAAGAAACCCAAAATTTAGAAACATGTGATGAGTAACATAATAAAATGCACAAGTAAGAATATCTTATTTTTAATAAATAATTGTTTTTAAAAGTTATTTTAAAAAAATTTATTTTAAAAAGTTTGTTAAATACATTTTTGTTTAAATTTTAATTTAAATAGGTAGCAATTCAGAGATTCTTCCATTTAAAAAAGATAAATATAGACATCACAAAAAGTTAAAAATATAAGAAAAATAATTATCTCATGTGTAGACGATTTATGATTAACTGAGATCATTTTATATAACTTTATGTCACATGCAAAACTCCATTCCCAAACCTAAGAGATAATCGCTCAACTTAGCATTGTAGGATTTAGGACGGAAAAAGGGAAAGAAGAACGATAGAACTGAAAAGGTAGAGTAACTAATGGATCATTCGCCTGTTATAGTTGAGAGAATTCACCTTTTTTATCTATCGTAATGCAATCCCATATACTTTTTAAGAAGAATATTTCAAAAAGTTTGGTGGAGCCATGACTCGCCGCTTCAACATTAAGCTCCGCCGCTAGAATTAGGTATATATGCAGATACCGATTAATACTTTATCTGTGTGTCCTAACCAAACTTGAGGTGGATTCGTTGGGCTGAATCCGCCAAATAGGATACGTCGACTGAGTTTTTCAAATTTGCTGTTCATTAACTTGCCAGAACTGAATTAAAAAACAAAAAAAATTAATTTAAAATATCATGGGTATGGCGGTCAGCCCGTTCCGTCCCGTCCGCTCAAATCGGACAGAATGGGATGGATTAAATTTTTTAGCCCATCTTCAAAGGTGGGACTAGAGCTGGCAAAATGGGCCAAGCCCGCCGGGCCGGCCCGCCCCGCCCGCCAAACGGGGCGGGGCGGACTAAGTTTTTCAAACCCGCCGCCCGCCAAGCCCGCTAGCCCGCCTGGGCTGATTTTTTTTATTTTTAGTGTAAAATGTTGCGGGCTTGGCGGGCCGCCCGCCCCGCCCGCCCAAACGGGGCGGGGCGGGCTGAGATATCTAGCCCACCTTCAAAGGCGGGGCGGGACGGGCCAGCCCGCTTTTTGGCGGGCTTTTGGCGGGGCGGGGCGGGCAGCCCGCTTTGCCACCTCTAGGTGGGACAGAGCGACCCAATCCACTTTTTTGCAGACTTATAATGAGGCGGACAGTTCGCTTTGTCACCTCTATTTCTAAATATAAATTTATACCAATATATATCACGATCAGACACAATTAACTGAGATGTTTTTGTTTTTTGTTTTTTTTTAAATATTCAAGTTGCAGGGCGAAATAAGATAAATCAATTAATCCTGAAGATAAACAATTATAACTCGCCCTATGCTTTCTGCGATTCAAGGGATATACGTTGGATATTCGTGAGTAAGGTTGAAACTGCCACCCTCTATAAAATCTATATCATTAGGTTTTGTCATTCCTTTATTGAATTTTAGCCACTCAACATGAATTTATGTATTTGAATTTGGTTACGTGAATTTCATTCTAGACGACTAGGATTTCATCAGAAATATGTTTATAATGAAGTAATTTTTATTATTTGAATAATTTAATAAAAGTCACTTAAAATATATAATTATGAAATTTTTTATTTTTTTCTCTATTTAATTTATATTAAAAAAGTTAAGATTTTTTTATAATATCCAAATTAAACAGTTTCACCAAACAATTTATGTCTTTTAAAAGAAAGCCCAAATTGGACCACCATATAATTTTGGCACGAAACAGTTAACATATTTCAACAGAAATGCACGATTTGAAGTTTGAACAAAAAAGAAGAAACAAATTATTGAAAAGGAAAATTAGTGGTAGCTAAGACAAATGTAAAAGAAAGAGAGAGAAAGAAATAAAATAATTGAGAATCATTAAAGAACAAATGCGGTTGTCGCGTGTGGCGCCTCCTCACTCCTCATAGACATAGACATCCGAATGAAGGAGAACCACAAAATCTGGAAGGATCCATTCGACGTTCCACGTGTCAGAGTCCCCACCTCATGATCCATACTATGCCCACTTGGCATATCTCCTCCAAAAATATCTGCGAGAGTAATATTAATAAACTCCATATTTTTTTGATAGGTTTATCGCTACATTTTCTTTGATTTGTTAACGACATAAATAAATTAAAGAAACTGTGAGTGTCATTATATCATGTCATAGACATAAAAAGATAAAAACTATATTTTCTTTTTTCAATAAAACCTGCACTTTTTATATCTTTGACATAATACAAGATGTATCATATAATATGACACTCATATTTCTCATAATTTATAATACATTATTAGGAAAAAAAAATTATCTTTTTAAATGACACAACTTATATCATTTTACTCTCACAAAGAGATTGGATCCACACCTTTATTTTTTTATTAACTCTCTCTCCTTCTATATGTATATTTTTCTCTTTCTTAAAATGACATAACCTTAGATACTCTAAAATGAGTTACACCTTATCCTGTATATTATTAGGAAACTCATATAAGAATCTTAAACGTAAAAATAATAAAAAAAATTATAAAAGATATAAAAATTTGTAGCCGTAAAATCCAAGGTGTTATTTTTATAGTGATCCATAAGAAAAAAGTTTTGAAAGAGAAGCAGGGAGCAGAGACACGTGTCAATTGGGTGGATCCCACAACGTGAGGGGAAAATCAAAAACCAATGGTTGAGAATGGGGCACGTGAGCATTGGGTATAATGTATGTATCTATATGCGTTGCTTCATTCGTGAAATGGGCAAGATATTTTTTTCACAGTTGTGACTTGTGAGGCCATCCGAGGTGGTTTGAAAATTGCAAGATTCTCTTTCTGTTTCTCTCTCTTGCTTCCACTCAATTTTAGCGGACTTTTCAGATATTTTGAGTGCTCCAAGTTAATACTTAAAGCATGAGGTTGTTTGTTTTGCTTCTGCTTCCTTCATCTTAATTTCTTTCTTGGGTTACGACCAATTAGGGCTTTCGTGTTCTATGCGATTTCTGATTTGCTTTTTACGTATCAAGTTGTTTGAAAATGGCGGCGGTCTTGAGCTGTGACAAGGGGATGATGGAGGAGCATAGCAACGAGCACCACAATGACTCCGCGGAGAAGTTTATGCTCAGAGTGTTGCTTGTTGAATCTGATGATTCTACTCGCCAGATTATCTCTGCTCTTCTACGAAAATGCAGTTACAAAGGTTTTCTTTCTTCTTCTTCAAATAATCTTGTTTTTAATCACTTTTTCTAAGGAAAATAAAAACGATTTTTCTTTCCTCTGAAATATGGTTTAATAATATTGATATGCCAATACCAACCTAAGTAGATAAATCATCACCAAATAATTCACTAATCACTGAACGAGTACGGCAGATATGAAGGGTTTTGAGGTCCAACAAGATTGAACTGCATTTTAAATATTCATGCATATTATGAGTACAATCATGGATAAAAACGTGGAACTGGTCAAGTGGCTCACTAGTTTTGACACAGATTTCTGAGCTTGTGGTTTAAGATGTCTGATCTAACCGGCCACAAATCTGGTTTGATCGGGCTGGTCCATTTTTGTTGTGAGAAAGTCAATTTCTAATATGCTCGATAGAAGAGCTTTTGGCTTATCAGCTTAATTTTAGTGCAAAATAAACTAATCAAAACATGCTTACACTAAATTTGGTATATATATATTTTTTTTTAATTGTATGCATATTTTCCACCAAATTGAGAGTAGCTTTACGGCATGAAATTGTGGAGTGCTTGATATGTTCAGCGTAGGTACTGTTTAAGTTATGTCCTTCCAAGTTAGTTTGCGGAAGGTGTATTTACCTTTAAGCTGATGATGCTTATGAAATTCTTAATCGTAATTTTTACATGCAGTTGCTGCAGTTCCTGATGGCTTAAAGGCATGGGAGACGTTGAAGAAAAAAGCACCTAACATAGATCTCATATTAACTGAAGTGGAGTTGCCATCAATATCTGGATTTTCACTTCTCACTTTAATCATGGAGCATGACATTTGCAAAAACATTCCTGTCATAAGTATGTCTTGACTCGGTACTGTGTGGCCTTAATTATTAATCTTGATATTAGTTAGATATGGCTAACGGGCTCAGGGTTGTTCTAAATTTCCCATGGGTTTGTTGCAGTGATGTCTTCTCATGATTCAGTTAGCATGGTGTACAAATGCATGTTAAAAGGTGCAGCTGATTTTCTTATAAAACCCATTCGGAGGAATGAGCTAAGGCACTTGTGGCAGCATGTATGGAGAAGGCATGCTGTATGTCATATTCTTCAATCTTCTTCTAGCAACATTTTGACATTTCTTTTGTTGTATAGTGTGGGCTTACTAATTTGAATTATATTCGCTTCAATTTTTCTTGTTTCAATTTCTATTTTTAATACAGATTAGCAGGACTCCTCAAAAGTTAACATTGCCCCAGAATAAACTTGAAGTTACTGCAGAGAACAATGCTGCAAGCAATAATTCTAGTGGTTCTGTGGCTTCCGCACAGAAAAATAACGAATGCAGCGAGAAAACAAGTGAGGCACAAGTAAGTTTTTACTCCCCTCCGCCCCTGAAATTTTGCTAAAATAATGATTGATAGATATATCAATTTCTCAGATTTCAGAGTGTTAGGTGTGAAAGAGCAATTAACTTTTAACTGTGCTGATTTTGCTTCTGTTGTTCTACCTTCACTTTCAACTATTGGTTTGAGATAATATAAAGACATACAACCTAGGATCTGTTCTACAATGCATCTGTGAAGCCTCTTACAGCTTGAGGAAATTTTCCTTTCTAGATTAGGCTGGCTTCATGAAATCTCACATAGAAACTGCATGGTTTGCCAACTTTTGTGCAGAGCACTTGTACATCGCCATTTTTGGAAGCTGAGGGTGCATACATGGAAAATATGCAGGATACCTCCCAGCTGAAGAGTTCTTCCAATTTCAGCAATATTGACACAGGGAAGTACGAAGAGTATACCAATCTTGGATGGGAATCAGCTAAGCATAACAGTGAAGCTGGAGGTATGTAATTGTCTCTTATTTTCTACTTGCGTTTGTTCAAATTTTTAGCCTTTATTTTGTTACTTAGCGACAGTTAATATTTACTGCAGAGAAATCAATTGTATTTGTATCAGAAGCTGCAAGGTGCAACAAAAGTTGTAAATCAACAGGTTTAAGGCTAGGTCAAGGCTATGATTATAGTGAAACAGAAAACCAAGATGAAGTTGTAAGATTAGAGTTAAGCAAAGCCAATCTTCACATTAGTACAGAGATTCATGGATGCATTGATGACCAGGTAGAACCTTGTACAGGGGCTATTGATTTGATTGCTACATTTGAGGATCTTCCAAAGAGCACTGATGAAAATCGTAGTTTCAATGGTGATGACACAGCCAAGTTTGATTTTGATACACAATTGGGACTTTCTATACGTAGTGATTTTACTGGTAGCTCATGTAAACCTGCAAATGAGGAAAGACAAATATTGAACCATTCAAATGCTTCTGCTTTTTCTTGGTGAGTTCACTATTTGAT
>JAVKPL010006324.1:0-26125 GCA_032173675.1 Gastrolobium villosum
GGACAATGTTTATATATGGATTAAAGAGGAGGGATATTCTTATAACCAAAGTTTTCTACTACCAACTCACTACCTATCTAATCACCGTTGGATCAACAGTTTCTCTTTTTTCAAAAACTTTTTAACATTCTCTCTCTTAGATTCAATAGTGATTAGATAGGTAGTAAGTTAATAGTAGAAAATTTTAGTAGTAAGAATATCCTCCCTCTGGATTAAATATATTCTATTCTTGTCCTTTGAATTAAACATTGACTCATTATAATAAATTTAATTCTTAATTGAATAGGTACATCCAAATCTGCGGAATTATTTTTCCTTCAAATTTTTCCCACATATTTACTTGACTTATTTCTTCTTGTTCTTTTTGGTGAAGACTTGACTTGTTTCTTTACACTATTCTTAATTACTCATTTTTTTTATTTATTTATATTGGTTTCATTGAAAAAATTTATATAATTCAATTTGCATTAAAATCATCTGATCCTACAGCATGCAATAAATTCGTATAAATAAGACTTGTTTTATATACCTCCAATCAAATGAGGAAAGATAAGTAATTACCGAAAGGAAGAATACAAGCCAAAAACTATAATCATCCACCTTTTATTGATTTATTTTCTAGGAGATGATCATTGAACATCTTTTGAAACAAAATAAATTTGCTCAAAGCATATTTATCACCAGGCAAATCGTTGAGGACCACACAACAACTGTCTAACAATGGAGTTGCAAACTGTTGTCAATGACACAAAAACCCAATAATTTTTCTCCAAAGAAACGAAGAAAAAACAAATAAATGCTCCGAAATTGTATGCACAGGAGCTGCAAAGGCTACTGGATTCTAAGCAACTGAAGTACACACACAAAGGGCCAAGACAATTAAACACAAAAAATCCAGAGACAAGTAAGCACAGTACACTTTGAAGACAATGACACCACGCAAAATACAATAGATAGATTTGGTAGCCAGATTTCTATAATTCCACTACGCCTTCTGAACCTTTTCCACATATGCCTGCAAGCAAAAGGAGAAGAATTATAGGACAAGCTGCAAAAGCCAGAAGTAACATAGATGTTTACTGGCAAAATAGAACAACTTCGACATAAGAAATAGGATATGAATCGAATATTAGAGCTCAGAATCGAATAGAGATCAATTAGGATGCGGAAAGCTTTATTGAATAGAAGTAAAGTCTATTTGAAATAGTTTTTCTTTCTTAATAGAGAAAATAAAGCCTCGTGAGATTACGTCACACTGACAAAATAACTAAATTATGAAATAACAAATTAAGAAATTGGGTAACCTTTTAGCAAGAGGAAAAAGAATATAGTTCAATTTTAAAAAAGTTAGCATGACTAATTTAAGTTGATTTCTTTTAGACAGTACCTTTAATGATGAAATTTAGCTACATATATAAAATTTTAGGTGAGCACATATAACTCTGCTCAAAATTAATCCCATAAGTGTAAACATACAATTAGGTACTTAGAAATTGTTACTTGTGTTGCTTTGGTCCTAAAAAGTTTCGGTTTATACAAATTTGTCTCCAAAGCAATGAACTGGTTAACAAGTTAATAATTTCGATAAGGTGAACTTTTTAGCAAGTTAACGTCGGAATCTAATTTGCATAGGCGGAAACTTTTGGAGACCAACGGAACACACTTAACAACTTTAAAGGACCAAATTGTATATTTACTCAATCCCATATTTTTGGGCAACTTTCCATCAACTCTTTCAACTTCCAAAATAAGCCTTCTAGAAAATTAATGGTTTCCAGAGCTTCATCTGAATTTACTTTCATCTATAAAAGTAAAATGGAGGTGAAAATATAACGGCAATGTGTAAGTTAACCACCACTGACCTGTACAAGTTTGTTAAGCTTTGGTTTTGAAAATGACAAATAGTGGTCGATTTTCTCTTGTGTCTGAGGAATATGGGCACCCTGCATGGTACCAGATACTTTATCAACAACTTTCTTCACAATTGTTTTATAATCTTCTTTGGTGATTCGACCTTCTTTCCATGTTGGTTTCAGAAGCTCCTTAACAAACTCTACCAAAGCAAATTTAAATGTACGAACCCCCTTCATATCCTTTGTTTTCTTGGCCTCATCAGGTTCACCATTTTGCTCCATGTTTTCCAAAGGACCATTCTCGTTTGTATTTTTATGATCATCTTGAGAATTTTTCCTTTCCTCAGCTACCACTTCATTGTTATCCTTAGTAACCTCAGTGTTTTGACCTGGCAGCAACTGGATTGGATGAACATTCTTGACAAGTTCCTCTGAGGATGAAGCCTTAATAGAATCGCCACAAATTTGTCTCCCAGTGTTAGACAACCGTGATGGAATTTCTACTTCATCTTCTGCAAATTTCTTACTTGGAGGAATGCCTGGGGGAACCCCATTTGCATCAGCAATATTTGGCTTCATACCATCACACATTGGATCATACTGCTTCGAGAATCCAACAGCAGGATCTGGCTTGACAACTGTATTGTAAACAGGCATAGCAGGCACTTCAGTTTTTGCTAGGGAAGGAGTGTCCTTTGCATCATGAGAATTTAAAGCAGCATAAAGTTGCGGCAGCTGCTGACCTGTTCCTAGGATATGAGCCAGAGAGGCTGAGAGATCAGTAAGTTGAGCAAGCTGTTCACTGTTTACCACATTCTGAATTGGAGGATTTCTTGAACTAACTTGTGATATGCCTGCATCCATGATATTTGGTTCAACGGTGTGCTTTTTCTCAGTAGACACTTCTTGGTTCTGCATATCATCAACAATTCCTCCTCTTGAAGGAAGAATGGGAACTGCCATTTGACTCTGTCCAACTGCATGTGAAGAATGCAAAGGATTTGCAATCTGTGGATTAAATCCTTGTCCTGGAAGAAAAACAGTAGAAAAGTTTAGGTCTATGTGTGACTCGACAGATTTGTTTGTCACACTTGTCAACACACCTCAATGAAATAAGATATACTTTTTAGAATTTTGGGTTTGCACTAGCAGGGCAAACTATTTTTTAATTTACAAGGGATGTACAACATCAAGAACATGATTACCTGGAAGGACTTGTATTTTGTCATGTTCGGAGGCAGCTAAATAGGTAGCACCCTGGGTTATCCCATGCATTCTGTCCATGCTCTTCTTTGATATGGTTGGAAGATCCCACCCATACTTCCAATCAGGAGACATTTTAGCATCACCAGACCAAATGTCTCTACCTATTGACTGGGAACCATGCATCTTGGCACCAGTATTTTCTGCTATCCAACAGTCAGCTTCCTTCTTATCACTCAAAAATGGTGGTTCACCATGCACTCTGCTCTTATCTAAACTACAACCCCATCCATCCTTCACAGGGAAGGCAGTGAATCCTGGCTCTGTGGCACCCATACTTCCACTTTTATCCTCAACCAGCTTTATTGTATCAGAGACAGCAACTGTGTCATTCCGCTTTCGACTGTCCCAAACTTTATCTGCATCAACCATATTGCCATCTAAACCCCATCTTCGTCTCAGGAGCCTTTGATTAGGACTAACTGAGTTGCTCACATTTGATCTATCCAACATCTGATGATCTCCAACTAGGTTGCTCGCCAACCTAACATCCCTTACTCTTCTATTAGGGCTCCTAGATGCTTGCCTATCATGAGAAAACCTACAATTTTTACCGTTACGACAATTTCCATAAGCAAAAAATTTGCAAGGAGTATCACCACTGCGTTTTGGCCAATGCCCGCCACCCTGCTCAAAGGAACTGTCTCTGCGCCTTCTATCAATTTCCCTTTCTCTAGTAAATTCATCCACAGATATTTTGCCATATCCATCAGAATTGTTATGATGCACATACTTGCACGATGCTCCCATTCTACACCTGCCTTTTGCAAAATCAATACAAGCCTCACTAGATCTACCACTCTCTCATGGGGAGCAGAATATCTGGGAGCTCCACCTTCCCTGTGCTTACTTTCCCAACTATCCTCATGAGTTCGATTATCATGATGAAGAAAAGGGCATTGGCCGCTTCTTCTGCATTTACCAGCAGCAAAATCTCTACATGGTTGTGCCATTCCTCCAGACCTCATTCTATTTCTGTCATTGACTCCTGCATCAAACCTAAGTCCATGGGGAGGGCTCCGGCTCCGACTACTCCTAGGAATGACATAATCCAAAAAAAAAAAAAAAGGCAGATAATTAACAAAACCAACTGCATCTAGAAAGCAAGGGACATAAACAAGGCACAGATACATCTCAATAAGAAAAAGACCAGAAATCATTTTGGTATGAAAGAACTTCTAAATAACCTTAAAACAGCACCTTCTGAGCTTCACCCTGGAAGCTAAAAATTTTAATATAGGACTGCATCATCCAAAACTGCACCAAACATGCAGTTTCCGGAGTTCATGATTTCAAGCATCAGTGTGTGTGTGTATACCAAACATAAAAGTATAAGTACAAAATATCTAATATATGTTTAAAATGTCTTTGGAAGGATAAAGAAAGTATCTAAAAAGTAGTGAATTATTTTTTAGATCCCAATGATACTTCTGAAGGCTCCGAGGTGTCAGAGCATTCTCCTGAGTGCACATAGCTCCCCATTGAAGGGAAAATGCATCAGAGGATAACACAAGTGTGTATTTTAGGACTTTTTGAACATTAATATATCATAATCATGCACAATCAAGTCTATTTACAGTCATGCTCCCCCAACAATCCATCAGTTAAGCACTTTAGGTATAAAGCTTCCATCAATATTCAGAAAATGGGATCAGTACAGACACACTGGGTAGAGAAACAAACCTGACTGACCTACTCCAACCATTTTGGGGGGATTGACTATGTCTCTTATGTTTCCATTCCTCAAACCCCGGCGACATTTTCCTGTCGTAACTTCCATCCTCGTCCCATTCCACTGTTGCATCCTGAACTCTATGTTCTTTGTTCATAATATCATCCTTATTTGAACCTCTGCCTCCAGAAAAAGGTTCCTTAGGAGAAAATCCCATACCAGGTTTTAATTTATCATTTACTTCCAAATAAGACCACTTCGAACTATTGCTACCAGCAACATCTGCAGAGGACCATCGAGATCGCAGTTGCTTACTATCAGGTGCATATTCAGGCTCATCTCTCAAATCCCACTTTGAAGAGCGCTTTCTGCCACTTCCACTCATCTCACTTGCCAAAGCCGTAATGCTTCTCTTTGAATAATGCAGTGTGCTCTGAATCAACAACAATAAAATAAATCACCAGAAACCTGAAATCTATCCTAGCTCTTCTAATTTTTCTTCACTAAACAACTATAACTTGCTAGGAAACAGAATCAGCAGAAATTATAAAATAAATGAGACTTATCTTGTATTTCAAACAAAGTATCAAGCTAGTGAGCTTTAGCTCAGTTGACAGGGAATAGGATGTACCTATTTCCTCAGTGGGAGGGGATTGATGCACTCCCAACTCCCTTCCCCCACCCCCAGGCCCCTTGTGGGATTCCCTTAGGCCCCATCCAAGTCCTAGACCCAAATTAAAAAAAATAAATGCAGCTAGTTCCACCAAAGTTCAAGAATTGAACCTAATCAAAGTTCACATCAATCACTCAACACACATATAATTGACCATTTTTCAATGCAAATGAATTAATTAATACGGAAGAAGAATATAGAACAGGAGGATCCAGAGTTCTCCAAACAGCGAAAACAAGGGAAAAGGATATAAGAAGCATCAATCAAAAGAAACAACATATTAACAAAATCAAACGAAGAAAACTATCGTCTTCAAAAAAGTTCTACATGTAGACACTAGAAACTGCTGGCTGAAAATTCTAGTATTTCATATGGATTTAACTGACTGGGAGGAACAGTGAATAGTTCTTAATTGATGCATATTCAAGTCTATAATACAATCAAATCCAATTGATATGACTCAGACTAGGAAATTTGCCTCAGGTTGCTTTAATGTTTTCTTTCTATCTCCTCCCCCACAAAGGTTCTAGACACCAACATTACTTTTTAAGGAATTAGGCATTGTGTGTCATGCATTGGGCCAAGGCCTCCTAAAGGACAACAAACAGGTTGGATGAATGAACCTAAGGAACAGCCAACAGGATTTTCTACCAGCAGAAAATACAAAAGTATAGCAGATTTTTAGACCATACAGTAGAATGTTCTTGGTAGATATGAAAATTAAGGGGCCAAGATCAATATTCAAATTTTTTTAGAGGATAATAAATCAATACATATTGCCTTAATGTAGTGGCACAGTCCACACCTTTTCACCTACAATTCTTGAACTTAACACATAAGGTGACACATCCTGTCCCATGTCTCTCAACTCAGCCATCATCTGGTTCATCAATTTTGATTGGCTGCAATTATATCTTGATTTGTTTTCATAAGAGTCTCATTAGCCTGCCTAATAGTAGCCAGCTCCTGCTGAACACCAGCTAAAGCAGTAGCTATAGGATCAGGCTGACTGGAAGTTGGCCCAACAGTATTCCGAGATCTTAACAAAGTAGCTAATGTAGGGTCTGTCTGATCGTCATCTGCTGCCGGAGGTCTCCTAGGAAGAACCATGACTCTGCACATGTTACACAAATGGATGAGTTAATCAGGCCCACACTAAGTGGTTACACATGCATTATCACATAAATCCTAAAATCCACTCATAACAACACAGTTATTGCAATACATCAAGGAATTCCCTTTTCAAAACTGCTCTGATACCATAAAATGTAACGCCCCGTCTGCAGCCGGTTAATTAACATTCATATGATAGTAAGCGCAGCATGCTCAACTTAATTAATGCGGAAGCTAACTAAATAAATTTTATCTTTTTCCTTATGTATTGCAAACTTTTTTTTTACTTCCATGGCCAAAATAAAATGGACAGCATTTCCTCTGTATTTTGGACTACTGGGGATAATTCCCACTATGATAATTTCCGCCTTATTGATAGTTTAATATAATCGAGACATATACCATATTACCCAGCCATCCATGGCATAGGCTATCTCAATATCACACTGTCTCAAAATAATGTTCATGATGTTACTTATATAATTACATTAAATAAACAAAAGAGATGCAATTAAATAAGTAACATAGACCTGAGCATGCATAACTAACAGCATATACAAACTATCGACATGGCATAGACATCTCCTATGCTCTAAAAAAAAATATATGGCATGTACAACTCAAAATATGGTATGTCAGGTACAAGTCTGAGTATCCACAAGACCCTGACAATCATGTCAAGTAATATCTCTTATCTGGCCTCTTGCCACGCGATGCCTCGGCACCATTTGCTTCTGTACCTGAAATGGTGATCCCCATAACACGGGGTGAGATAATATAATTACCTCAGTAAGCTAGGGACCCTTGGAGGGCTCCTCCACCCCTAAGCTCACTTCTGGTATAAACACAGTATAAAAATCCATGCATGCATCAGAATATGTATGACAATGCAGTGTGCAATAATATAATCCTACTGGCCAGAGTATATAACAAGTATGTATTACGCAAGAAAACACCGTCTTGCAACATACCGTATGAGGAAACACCGTCTCATACTATGCATAAGGAAACACCGTCTTATGCCTCACACAAGGAAACATCGTCTTGTGTGGCACACAAATATACATACATATACATGCAACATATAGCAAGTCATATCCACATACCATATAAAAGTACCATCCTCCCTCGGAGTCTGATGGAACAAACGGGGGATTAACCCCAAGGACCAAAAGCTTACCTGGCAAGCAAAGTCCTTCAATAAATCTCGGGTCCACAGTGTCACGATCTCTCACAAAGTTACAACCTAGTTCCAAGATGTGAAGACGATCAGTATTCCTATATACCAGTCTACCACGTTTAATTTCCAAGACTACACATACAAGAAGCCTACACTTGATTTTTATTCCAATTTATCAAAGTGTCCTAAACGGCCATTTCATAATTTTTCTTTTTACGGGAACCAATCCCAAGCATATTTAACAAAGGGACTCACCTATAAATCACCCTTCAACTACTCATACCATTTAATCCCAACTTATACAACCCTATATCATGCATTTTCTCCAAAAACACAAGAGGGGAGTTAGGGCATTTACCTTAGAAGCTTTAAATCACTAAGAGAAAGACAATCCAAGCTTCCAACAAGGTCACAACCCTTCCTCAAGCCTTAAATCCGAAAATGGCAGCCATGGGTCCTTCAAGATATGTTTCTCTCTCATCCAAATGTAGCCACCAAGTTGAATGGATGAGGAGGAAGGAGGAGAACAAGATGGAGAGAAGGAATGAGAGTGATTTCTTTGATTTCCTTAAGGATTTGCTTGGAATGATATGGAAGAAGAAAAGAAAAGAACAAGAAAACAAAAGAACTCCTTTGCTCGACAGAGACCATCGCGCGAGAAAGAAAGGAAAGAATGAAGGAAATGAAGTACTTTGGGGCTTTAAGTGGCTATAAAATTAACCGGGTATAAGTTTATCTATACCGCTCACTTAACTCTCATTCTAACTTTGCATAGTAGTCCAGAATATTTTTACGGTAATATTTACCATTTTACTTTTTACTTTCGGGTAACTTTATTTACCCGCATTTCTACCACTTAACTGTCATCTTAACTCCTTTTTCACCCAATGCGACTTTATTTCTTTTTCTTTTAATTTCCTTATAATTATTCCTCAATTTCATGATTAAAACCATTACTTCATAATTAAATCCAACACTACATGTGAGGGTTATTATATCTCGGTTTGGATATAAGTTATAAATGATATATAGAACTAGGAAATATGATTTCTGATGAAATTTGACGGAAATTATTGAGTTTGGGGAAGCGTACCTACGGCGCGCGTAATAGCTTAAAACTGCAATTTCTCCGAACGACTGGAAAACTCCGCACTTAATAGCTTGCTTTGATTCATGGTGATTTAGTCACCAAATTGAGAAAAGATTGTCATCAATCTTCAAGTAAATGATGACCTGGACTGAACCATACCATCCATTAGCTTTGAAACCCTCTCATTTGTGAGAAATAGGAGAAATCAGCCACGAATTCTATGGGTTTTTTGTGATTTTGGAGTTGATTGATCAAGCCATTGCTTGTGGATTACTAGGAGGAGCCTTGTGACTTAATTGTGGGTAAGTTTCAACACCTTTCATGGATTGATTTGATGATTTAATTTCATGAAAACCTAGGGCTTAAATGCTTGATTTATGGAGTTAGAGAGCTCAAAATGAGATTGTGTATTAGATAATATTTCTTAGAATGATGTGTTAGAGTGATTAATGCAATAAAAATTATTGAGGAAATGTGCTCATAACTTAGGAAATTTTGATGAGAGATCCAACACTTTGTGATTTTGAATTATTTTAGGATTGTGTAATTGAGTTGTTGTATGGTTGTATGATTTAATAATAGGATTGTATGAGGTGTGTATTAGTTGAATGGAATTGAAAAACCCTTGATGTGTGACATGGTGCATTTTGGCCAAGAGAAGGGAAAATGGGAATTGGAGGTTATGAAATTGTTGGTTGATGTGTTATGTAATTAAATGGTAATTAGACGGGTTGTGTGATGGTTGAATGCTTTGGAAATCAAAGAAAAATATGGATGGTTGTGTGGAATTGGTCATGGAACCTAGAGTGGAAAATATGTCAAAATGATGTTAGGATGGTTTAAAATGGAAAGTGGGACCTAAAATAACGTTGGGGTAACCTTGGGATACTTAAGAAAAATAAAAAGAAAATGAAAGAAGATATTTTGTATTTTAAGACTATAATGGCCGAACCACACCTTTGGTGGGGGTGGATTTTGACGTTTTTGGATTTTGATAGATTTACTTTGTGTTGATGATCCGTATATGATCATTGTAGGTTGCCTTTCACTGATTTGAACCCTGATCCATGAGCTCGGTGGGTTGCCCTTGGTCCCGGACCAAAAGGGATTGAGGTAAGTCTTTTGGAACCATGCATATGTACTTGATGAATTGCATGTGTTGGTGAATGAAAAATTAATTGGGAATGTCCTCTGTGTAGGCATTTCTGTTGTGTACCTAGCTCGGGGATTTATTGCTATGGAGCTACGAGATGGTTATTAGTAAGGTAATCCCTTGGTACTGGGGTTTGATCCCCTTGTGTGTTCCACCATGCCCGTTGAGGGTAATGGTAGGAAATGTATGTAAATAATATAGGATAACATGTTCATGCATATGGTATGTATGTTGGTACATAGTATGTACCGTGTCTCTGGCCAATAGACTGTTTGCCTTCGGGTGTTACGGACTTCCACTGGATAGGTCTCCGTGAGGGAGTTCCAGTTGACCTGGGGTCGTGGTGTGTTATCCGGATAGGAGCACACTAGGAAGTCTCAGGTGGATATGGTTGGTGAGTGCCTTGGTTTGATGTTCTGGGAACACACATTGGTTGAGACCCGTAGGCTTATATGCCTAGCCAATAGGCTGGACGTTGCGTGGTTTTGGCATTGACCATTCCGACTTCGTCATATTTTGTATCCCTATGCTTCCTTATTTCACTAAATCCCTTGCTTTATCTTGTTTTCAGATGTTATGTTATGTTATTTATATGCATCGAATGAGCCATTGGGCGCAGTATTCTCTAGAACATCTGGGTTACTGAGATATATTCCTATATCTCACTTCGCTTTGGGAATTTCATTTCAGGTTATGCCAGTGGTGTCGGAGCGGTGGGCAAGAAGCCGTGGGATGATTTGGACGTAGGATTACCTATTTTGCATTTTGTTGGCCATTGGGCCTAGGCTAGACTTAGGTCATGAACAATGCATATGATTAGGATTATGGTTATCATTTTGTTCATGATGTATTTTGTCTAAGTTTAGCCTTTGATCATCATGTTTATTTGGAGTATTTATTTTGTATACTTGAAGGAAGATTGTAATATGCCTATTTGAAGTTGTAAATTGTAATATGGAGAATTGATGTAACCATTAAATATGTAATATGATGAAAGGGAAATAGGCCTATTCTAGGATGTAAATGATGCTTTATGATTGAAAAAATGCATGCAAAATGGGATCTTGTGATTGAAATAAGTTAAATTGAGAAAGTAAGTATTAATTATGTATATTGATTAAATTGGATTTAAACTGTGAAGGGTTGTAAGAGCACCAAGACATTGCTGGTCCTTGTGTGTCACCCAATGATTATTAGGTCAAATTGAGGTTAGAGAACACTTTTGCAAATGTGGATTTATTGAAAAATAAAGGAAACTCTGGCGAATTTTCTAGAAGTTGGCAGAAATTAGGCGAACTTTGGGAGAGCATATCTCTTTCCATAGAGGTCCGATAGGGATGTGCCATACGCCATTTTGAAGCTTGTGATGTCCCCTGTCTTATGTTAAAATTTGAGGAAATTATGGGTTGCCCGCGGCCTGTAGAAGGCAGAGAACACGGACTGCCCATGTGGCCACTGCACATGTGGCAGATCTGGTGCGAGATTAGCAAAATCATTCTTGCTTAGTTTCTTGGTTAAATTAGGTGTATGATATGTCAAATTTAAGATTGAGGTGTCTAGTTCATTGTATAAAAATTTGAGAGCAATTGGTTCGGTGGATTCTCCAGAATAATTGATTGAGTGAAGGCTGTTTGGAGCCGTTTTGAGGTTGGCTAGCAGATTTGCTTGTCCAACATCAAACGGCGATATCCGGAGCAAACAAGGACTTTATGACTAAAAGATGAGAGGTTCACACCATGCGAATTGTCCGCAGTAATTAAAATACCGAATCATATTCGGATAGGTAGAAAACGTAAAAGTGAGATTTAGGCTAAGTGGTTTTATGTGAACCCCTTAGTGACTTGAGGGAAGTAATATATGATATAAAATTAGTTTTGTAATACCCCAAAATAATTAATTAGCAAAATACATGTGATTAGATAATTAAGCATGTATTAGTGAGTAAAAATAAGTAAAGTCCCTTATAAAATTAAATGGGGTCACTTTTGAGGTAAAAAAATGTACTCTGTGAAAATTAAGGGGTATAAATGGGTGTAGACAAAAGTGCCCGAAATATAAAAATGGAAGTAGAAATATTCCTAGAAAAATATTCCAGACTGTTGGGTAAAGTTTGGTAATTTATGGAATTGAATAGATAGATGAACTAATACCCACTTAACCTGTGTTAAGTGGGAAGCCACTTAAAGGAACCCTTATTTCCCCTCCCCTACCCGTGCAACTGAAAAAGAAGAAAGAAGAAAAGAAGAGAAGAGAGAAAGGAGAAGAAGAGAAGAGAAAAGAAAGGGGAAAAACCCTAGAGTGTGCTACCATTGATGGTTTTGAGTGATTCCAAAGCCTAAACCACTCCAAATCTTCCCCTCTTTCACAATCCTAGCTTGGGTCTTGGTGGGGAGTAGTGTGTTGTGAGATTCCTCCTCCCAAAGTTGTGACCCATGTGGAGAAATTGAGAGATTTGTTGGTTTCTACCTCCATGGAAGCTTGAGGAACCCTCACCCCTTGATTGTGCAACACTTGGTGGTAAGATTTCATCCTTTGAACTCTATTTTCATGAAGAATCCATGATTTAGGTTTTGGATGAATAGTGTCTAGGGTTTATGGTTATGTGAGTAAATGGGCTATGTTCTAGGAAGATTGAGGCCTAGAGTATGTTGAGAAAAATGCTAGGAATGACATTTAATCGGTGGAAATGAGTTTTGATAGTCGTATGATTTTGTTTGGAAAATCACAAGATTATGCATTTGACTATTGTTAGGCTTGTTTTTGTAATCAATGGTTTGGTTTGGTTGATTGTTGATATTGTCCATGTGATGCTTAGGATTGAGGCATTTGGACCAACAGTGAGTAACCAACCATTGGAGCAAGCTATGGAGCTCGGTTAGCTCCTTGGGATTGATAATTGTGTTGTGAAGATTGGTGAAGAACAAAGGTTAAGTTGGAAGCATTGAGGTAAGCCTTCGGACCTTGGGTGTAATTCCCTTCATTGTTCCACCAAGCCCTGAACGGGTAATGGGTGTGTTGTTGTATATAAATGCAATGAAATAGAGTAATGCTTCGTTATATGTATTTGCATGCTTTGGTGTGACATAGGATGGTGTTTCCCTATGTTGGTATGTAGCATGACGATGCGTAAATCATACTTGGTAGTTTAGCTGGCCAGTAGGACTATTTGCATCTGAGTATCCTTAGGACAGCTCGAGAGCTCGAGGGATTTCTCCTGGAGATGTTGTGTACACTTGCATGGATATGTATTTGCTGCATTATTATTGTCATTGCTATTACACTGTTATTGAACTATGGGGTGGAGAGATGCTCCAAGGACCCCTGGTTTACTGGATATATTCGTATATCTCACCCCGTGTTGTTGGGGACCCCCTTTCAGGAAAGGATGCTGCAGGAGCCTCTGATGGCAAGTGGCTATACTTGAAGTAAATGGACATAGGAAGGCTTAGGGTCATTTGATTAAGCATGCTATTTTGTAATTCATATGTACAAGATTGTAAATGAAAGTCATTTGTTATATGCATGCTATGTTTAATTGGTTGGACTTAGCCTATGCTCATCCCCTTTGGTATCTCTTTTGTTGATGGGAGCCAAGGAGTTGATCATAGTGTTTTGTAGCTAAGTCCCATGATTTGTAATTGAAACTTGTAATCATGATGTAATGTTGTAATTATTGGATATTTGCATATATGATGAAATGATATGCATGCTTCTCTTAGTGCATGAGTATCTAGAGAGACTATAATTCATATATTGAAAGGATTATATGATGTAAATTAGGTGAAAGAAGACCTTTAGGTTGGAAAACCAATTTAAAACAAAGATACCTTGTTTTATTGTCCAATTTTCGTATCCTATATGATAGATTTGGACCCTTGTGTCTTGATGGAAGTTGTAGATATGTTTCTTAGCTTTCCATAGAGACCAAGATTGTGTAATTTGGATAAGTATAACTCAAGTTATGGTTAAAACACCACAGGTAGGTCAAACTGCCATGTTTTGGGTGCTTGCTCCAGACTGTCCACGCTCGGAGCGTGGGATCCACGCTTGAAGCGTAGACCCACTGTCCCATTAATCTCCTCTACACTTGAAGCGTAGAGTTCTACGCTTGAAGCGCAGAGGATCTGACGTTTCAGTACCTGTCGCTTAGAAACCTCATAACTTGGGCTACGGTGCTCCGATTTGAGCGCGGTTTGAACCCACACGTAAATAATGAAAAATCCTATAAGATAATGGAAAAATGGAGACCATAATAAATGAAATGAAAGTATGGTATTAAGCTTTAATTATTTTATTCCGCAATGTATTATGGTTATGGTCACGCAATTGGGTAATTTTAGTTCGGCTTGTTTTAAAAGAAAAATTTAACCGGATTTTAATTGCACCAATGTGATTGTAACTGCGCTTAATATCATAATCTGATGTTAACAAACCGGTTCTAGAACGGGGTGTTACAAGTTTAAATAATTATTCCGCAAAGATTTTACAGTTACGGTCACAACTTTTATTTATTACGCTTTCTGTTGTTTTAAATGCTCGCGTAATAAACGGAAAAAAGTTTACTCGCATTTTTTATAAATGAACTGTTGTGATTGTAACTGCGCTTAATATCATAATTAATGTTAACAATACCGGTGTACAACTGGATGTTACATAAGACAACTATTTCCCATATATGTATATATATATATATATATATATATATATATATATATATATATATATATATATATATTACATTGATCGCATTTGAATGCCATTGATTTCATATAGGGTCTGTGTTATGAAACTTCATTTTATTCTTTGTTATAGAGAGAGAATACAAATCACTCAAATACAACCGAATAGAATGGAGCTTTATCCGTCCAAATCTTTGAGTGTTGTGTGTTTCTTTTCGAATCCGAATTACACAAGCATCTACCGGCTAATCAGAATTAGGGGCGGTGGAGCGTCAGAACGATTAGGGTTCCATTGCTCAATGACTATCTCTTGTCATCAGTAAGGTCCAGTGTTGTGTGTTTTTTAAGGATAGTTTTGGTATTTTTTAAAAGACTAAATCCGTTAACTTTAACTTTAGATGGAAAATCAAGTTAGGGGGTAAGTGATAAAAAAGTTTAAAGTAGGGGTGTAAATGATTAAATTTTTTGGGGAAGGGTAAGTGATTCTGACTAAACTTTTAGGGGTTTTTGAAGTTTTCCCAAAAAAATATAAATGAGTTTCATATCTTTATATATGTATAGGAAAGTTGTTTTATCTTATTTTACATAAGAAAAACAATTTCCTTTGACTAAATGCTTGAAAAATAAAAAAAGGCTTCAAAATATGAAGTATATGTTTATATAATTACCTAAAAAAAGTATAGGTGTATTGGTTTCGATCACGAAATTACTTTGTCTTCTTATTAATTAAATTTTGTTGTCTTGTCCAAAATTAGATTTTTTTATTCTGTTTTTGTCCCCTCCTCGAAACATGATAAGTTAAGTTCAAGCAACAAAACATGAAAAGTTAGATTAATGTTTCGTTGTTATATATTATAATAGGGAAATCAACTTGTTTCGTCGAAGGAAAATTACTGTTCATATCTCTAGATAAAAAATTATGGTGGGATCCATTAAAACAATAAATCAAAAAAAATTACTAAATACAGTTTTCATTTTCAATGTCTCCGCAGGTATAAATAATAATTTTCCTATAAGATGACAAGTTGATTTCCCATTATAATATACATAATTCTTGTCAAACGTTAACAGACATATAAACAAAAGTTAAAAAAGTAACTGAATAGAACAAATTAAACGCCCTTCCCTGGTGGAGGGTTAGACCCGTGGTTATTCCTATGTTCCAGATGGTCCCTTTTTAGTCTTTTTCCCCTTCATTTCCCCTACTTCTTCTTGTCCCTTTTTTTTCACTTTTATTTATTTATATATACATATATATATATATTTATTTTATTTATTTTATTTTATTTTTTTCAACAATTTTATATCTTCCATGTGGGTTCATCTACCACCGACCCCAATTAATTTGGGATAAAGGTGATGTTGATGTTGATGTAGCATTTTATGGAATTTGAACTATACTGATGGCTGTATATGTTTGCATAGGTTGCCGTACGTTGACTTGAACCCTGAATAGTAAATCAGAGGATTGCCCTTGGTCTTGGACCAAGTGGATTGAGGTAAGTTATTGAGCCAATGCATGTTAATTGTAAATTGCATGTATTGTGTGAGTTGTAAGTGATTGGGAATGTCCTACGTGTAGGCATTCAGTAGTGTACCAAGTGTGAAGAGTAAGCTGCAGCAGAGCTTGGGGAAATAAATATAAGGTAACCTCTTGATACTGGGGCTTGTTCCCCTTGTGTGTTCCACCACACCCGTTGAGGGTGATGGTAGGAAGTGTGTAAGAGTAGTGTAGAACAACATAAGCATGCATGTTACATTTATGAGGGTACTTATGTACCGGATCACTGGCCAGTAGATAGTTAGCCTTCGGGCAAGTTCCAGACTTCCACTGGATAGGTCTCCGAGAGGGAGTTCCAGTTGACCCAGGGTCGTGGTGTGTAATCCGAATAGGAGCACACTAGGAAGTCTTTGGTGTATATTGATGGGAGGGGTACCTTGGTTGTGGTTCTAGGAACACACCTTGGATGATACCCGTAGGCTTATATGCCGAGGACGTTGTGTGGTATGGTAGCTACCAGCCCGCTTCGTCGTAGTTTGTATTTTTATATTCCCTCTTTTCTCTAAATCCCTTGCTTTATCCTGTTTTAAAGTAATGTTGCTTTACAGTATTTATATGCATCGAAGTAAACCATTGGGCGGAGTTTTCTCCAGAACCTCTGGGTTACTGAGATATATTCGTATATCTCACCCCGTCTTGGGGACTTTATTTCAGGAGGTAGCAGTGGCAGTGGAGCAGCGGGCAAGAAGCCCGCATGAGGATATTAGTGGTGCAGACATATATTTTGCATTTTGTTGGCCATTTGGCCTAGGCTAGACTTAGGGCATGAACATATGATATGTATGTAATATGAGTTTTATTGCATATTTGTTCATGTCATTTTGCCTAAGTCTAGTAGTTTATGTTGTTTTAGTTATGTACGAATTGTAATTTAAAGTGAATTTGTAATTTGTAAATTGTAAGTAAGCATTGTAATTGTACCTTGATGCATGAACTATTATGATGGAAGGGTTTTAGGATTATAACACCTCACAATTCTAAATTAAGTAATTAAAGTTTTAAGTGAAGGATTAATGAAAATCCCAAAGATTAGGCCAAAATACAAAGAAAGGACAAAACGGTAATTAGCCAACACGCAACCCTAGGAAGATAAAAATTGAGCAGAAGGTCTCAGATAATAAAAATAAGCCTGGAAATGGATTCAGAACGGAAAATTGAGTGGACAGGCAAGTTTCAAAAAAATCAGTGAATAGTATTTTTCGCGGGTAAAAATACCGCAGTCAGATTGCACCGTAAAATGTGCCAGTGGAATTTTGAGCTCTAGGTTTCAAATACTGAATTTAAATGGTCCATAGAAATAGGAAATATGATTTCTGATAATATTTGAGGGATTTAAGTCAATTTGTGGAAGTGTGTCAACGGAGCGCGCTGTAGCTTAAAGCAGTGTTTTTCCCGAACAACCAGAAAGCTCCGGATTTATCTGAGTGAGTATAATTAAAGGACAATGGTTAATATTAAAAATTAGAGTTTCTAAATAGGTTTTAAATTTATGGACGTTTAGTGGAAACGGAGGGAGATTGAAATGAGTTTGAAATCGCGTGAGGTGGCGGTGGGACCCACCCCACTTAAACCACTTAAGCAACATCACCCTAGGACACTATTCATCATCATTTTACTCCTCCCTCATGAGCAAACCCGCAGCCCCCTTCCCAAAAGACCATTTCCACTTCCAATTTTCATTTCATCATAACTTAGTCATTTTAACACCAAATCAAGTGATTCTTGTGTTGAAACTTGATGGAAAACACCTTCTGAATCCATTGGTAGCCTTGTTTAGCCTTGAAAGTGAGTGTGTGAGGAGATCTAGCCCCATTTCAGTTGCGGTTTTGTGAGGATTTTTGATGTTCATGAAGCTTTTTCATGCTCCAATGGTGGAGTATGCTTAGGTGGAGCCATATACCGTGAATTTGGGTGAGTTATTTCAACATTTCATTGGTTGATTCTTGAATTTGGATTATGGACCCTAAAGAGGGATTTTCTGATATGTTGTGTTAGAGAGCTCAAATGGAAAATGTCTATTAGATGATAATGTCTTAGAATGATATATTAATGCTAGAAATGCAATGAAAATTTTAAGCGAAAAATGGTGAAATTTAACTTAGAAAAATTTAGTGCATGAAATGGATTTTTTTAAGTTTTGTGTTAATGTGTGGTATAGTGAATTGTAGTGTGATTATATGATTATATGAAGTGATTATGTGAGTTGGGGACCATAGGAATTGAGTGGAAATCCTTGGTTTGGCTAACAAAGACTCGGCCATTTATGTATAAGTGAGTAAATTGATGTTTTAGAAAACTTTGGTGTTGAGTTGTGTGATGAAAAAGTTATTAGATGGGTTGTGTGGTGATTGGCATGTGAAAGGATCAATGTAAAAATAATAAGTGTTGAAAGTGGAAAAATGTGCCTAAAGTGTAATATTTTGCAAAACATTGCGTAAAAGTGGTAAAACAGAAAAACGACGATTGAACTAGCCTTTGGGTAACCTAAGTGAGTGTAATAAAATGAGAAAGAAAATTTAGAAAAATAAAACCCAAAATAACACTATGTTGGCCGAACCCTCAAGGGAGGAGGAGAGGAAATCTGACGTTTTCACGTTTTGACATATTTTGACTGAAACTGACGGCTGTGCATGGTTGTACAGGTTGTCGTACGTGGATATAAATTTGGAATAGTGAAACAGTGGATTGCCCTTGGTCCTGGACCAAGTGGATTGAGGTAAGTGATGTGATTTACACATACTATTTTGAAATTCATGAGTGGTTAAAGTTCTAAGTGTGTGGAATTGTCCTCTGTGTAGGCGTTCCCTGTGAATCAAGCTGTAAGTGGAGTTCTGCGGAGCTCAGTGGAAGGAAAAAGAAAGGTAACCTCTTGGTACTGGGGCTTGTTCCCCTTTTGTGTTCCACCTTGCTAGTTGATGGCAACGGTAGGAAGTGTGTATGAGTAGTGTAGAACAGCATGAGCATGCATATGCATTATCACAGTGGGTCCTTATGTACCAGATCTCTGGCCAATAGATATTTTTAGCCTTCGGGCAAGTTTTTCCGGACTGCCACTGGATAGGTCTCCGAGAGGGAGTTCCAGTTGACCCAGGGTCGTGGTGTGTTATCCGGATAGGAGCACACTAGGTTGTCTCGGGTGTATATGGTTGAAAGGGGTACCTTGGTGGGTTGTTCTATGAACACGCCAGGGGTAGTACCCATAGGCGTATAGCCGAGGACATGGCGTGGTATTGGTAACTACCATCCCGCATGTCGTAGTTGTTCTGATATATATCCCCCTTTCTCTAAATCCCTTGCTTTATCCTGTTTTATAACAGTGGTGTTGTTTTTATATTATTGATATACATCGAAGTGAACCATTGGGCGGAGTTTTCTCCAAAACCTCTTGGTTACTGAGATATATCCGTATATCTCACCCCGTCTCGGGGCATTTATTTCAGGATGTACCAGTGGATATGGAGCAGCGGGCAAGAAGCCCGCATGATGATGAGTGGAGTAGTGATGCATGTTTTGTTTCAGTGTATCATACATGTCATTTTAGTTTATGGATTTATTTGGCAAGTGAAGTTGTAATATGTAAACATTGTGGTTTAAAGTTAAAGTTGTAAATGTAAATGTAATCCAGTATTGTAAATGTACCATGGATGTATGTCATATAATGGAAGGGCTTTAGGCCTATGGTAGGTTTATGATTATCTGCATTATGGTTTATGCATGAAATTGAATGTTAGTGATTGAAACTATAAAGAGCTTGAAAGTAAACTGTTTATGTTTTAAGTGTATATTGGATTGGGAAGTAAGTCCCCCAAGGCGTTGTTGGTCCTTGTGTGTGCCATCCATCGGATTTTGCTGGATTTCAGGTGTATTAATAGTGTTAAAAAACTTATGCAAATTTGGGGATTTTAGGAAATACAAAGGAAACTCTGGCGAATTTTCTGTAGAATTGGCAGTTTTGGGTGAACTTTGGGAGAGCGTATCTCTCTCCATAGTGGTCCGATTGGGATGTGCCATACGCTATTTTGAAGCTTAACATGTCCTCTACGTTGTATCAAAAGCCTAGGATCATTGGTGGTGTGCGCAGCCCATGGGGGCTGTTGTCATTTTCTGCCCTGTTTTGTCCTGTTTAGTGGGCAGATTTGAAGCTGTTTTGGGAAATTAATTTCCGCTTCGTTACTTGGTCAAATTAAGCATACGATATATCAAATCGAAGTTTGAGGTGTCTAGTTTATGGTGTAAAAGTTTGAGATTCATTGGCTTGGCGGTTAGGTGCAGTTTATTCCGTGAAGGTTAGAGGTTTTAGGCTGTTTTGGAGTTGGTAGGCAATGTTGTTTGTCCAACTTCAAACGGCGATAACCGGAGCTCACGAGCTCGGAATCGAGTGTATGATAGCTTGTTAGAAAGGTAAGTGAATAAGGTAAAAGGATAACCTGGATTTGAAGTTTGGATTTTTATTTTGTGTTCGTAGAAAAACAAATTAGCCAGTCCGGTTAAGTGGTAAAAACGTAAAAAGTGAGGAATTGGCTAAGTGGGTTTATGGGAACCCCTTAGTATCTTGTATGTGATAAAATAAAGTGTATAAATAATTAAGTAAGTCTTCCGCTAGTGTTTCAGTTACGATCACAACTTTTTATTATTACGCTTTTTATACTTTTACTGTTCGCGTAATAATCGGAAAAAGTTTATCCTTATTTTTATAAATGAATTGCTATGATTGTAACTGCATTTAATATCATAATTAATGTTAACAATACCGGTGTACAACGGGCTGTTACATTTTATGGTATCAGAGCAGTTTTGTTAGGGAACTCTGATAATATATATAGATGTGTTATGTGCTACATAGTTGTATGTAGATTCTTATCGATTACTGTATATGTAATTCCTTAGTGTGGGTCTGATCAACCCATTCCTTTGTGTTACATCTGTGGTCATCGTAAGAAGCCTGCGTAGTAACCTTGAAGCACCGAGTGTGAGTCTTTAGCCTGATGTTGTGGCTGCAGTGTTAACTGCTCGATGGACAAAGGACGGCAGTAAGTCAAGTATGAATATTAGAAGGCATAAAAAGAACAGACTTGAATATTTTGTCTGACTTTGATGAAAGTGAACAGAAAGTGTTATTATAAGTGAAAGTGGTGTACAATTTATGATATGTACAATATGAGCATAGACGAACTTTGCAGTACTATGAAAGATAAACATATAACAGAGATGAGCTTATGAGATTGGTGAAATTCCAAGTATATGTGTAGTATCATAAGACATTTATGTACAAGTGGTCTTGGTGAATAGACTTCATCAAGGCGAGAGGTTTTGAACCTGAAGAATTATTGAGAAAAGGGAACAGATATGCGTATGTGTGAGTTAAATACGTCATGTTTGATTAGCAGTTATGAGACTAGGACAAGTGCGGTGCACTTGAATGAATTTGGATGGTTCAAGCAGAGAAACAAATAGAGTATGTGATGAGTAATCCTACGAGGTTTGACCACGTGAAAGTATGATGCTGGTAGATTGGTAATGTGAGAGATATTGAAATATGTGAGTGAATTCCATAAAGAGGTAGTGTTGACTAAACACAAGTGAGGTGAACTAATGATGTGTATATTATTATGTGGAGTGTGTATAAGGAAAAGTGAAGGAATCGCCATGGATGACACAAGATATATGTACCATGAAGGCACTATTGCAGTTAGTGGATGTCGACTCAAATTAGCAGGCGTATTAGTGATAAATGAACAGGATGGTTGAGATGTACAGTCATGAGTAAGACAGTAATGAGAATTGTAAAGAAATTATGATCTTGTGGTATATATAGGTACTACTGATAGTAGTGCGCTTATGAAAATATTGGTATTTGATATGGAGTGACAGACGGAGTAGAGGCATTTTCAAGGTAAAGAGATATTCTACAACCACCAAGGGTGGAAGTGATTAGGAAAATTGATGAGTTGTTCTATAGTATTGAGCGTATGTTATGTGAGCCGTAACAGGCAATGGATTAGAACGATGGCACGATTTTGTGGGTTATTGTTGTATAACAATAAGGTGAGATGGTATGATTAGTGAATGAATGAATGTAAAACTTAATGTGAAATCAAGTGATTAGTATACGAACTAAGTGACAATAAAGTGCGAAAGTAAGAGGTTAACGAAAGAACTGATGTGTAAAGTGTGCAGAGAGTGTGGAGTTATGTGGTCAGCAAAAGATTTAATGGGTAATGTCAAGATGGAAATGATAAGATTTGTTAGTGAGCTGAGGATAATTGTCAGTTCAAGAACGGACGAGTAGTTTAAGTGCAAGGATTAATGTAAGTTTCAGTGCAAGGATTGAGGTGAAGTAGTTCTCTGTGATTTGACGGAAATGATTGGAAGATCCCTGTGTGATGGGAAATATGATACTTATACTAAGAGATGTGTACAGAACTTTGAGAAAATTTAGGATTTATGGAATAGAGATTATGTTATGAACCATGGCAAGTGAATAGTCAAAGTAAAAGAGTAAACAATCTGTGAGAAGAATAAGCAAGGAAGAGGTAATGGACTATGGATTGAACGGTAACCAGACAGAAGGAACTAGTAAGAGTTAGAAAACGTGTACGAAATTACGAAGAGAATGTGGATTATTATAACAGCGACTATGTTATAAACCAGGTCAGAGGGGCAACCGAAACGAAAGTAAACTACCACTGAGAAGAATGACACGAGAGAGTAAGAAGAATTAACTTATATGTAACAGGTGTATATTATACCACTACTACTAAGATTATGGGGGCAGCCCATGTGGTAATACAAAAAAGTTTTGATGTTATATACAGAGGTGATACAGACACCAAATGGACTGGGTCCATGTGTGATCTGGAGTGTACGGAGTACCAGTTTTGCCGTCATGTACAGATATATTATGAAGTATAAATTCCTCTGTGCACTGGGTGCATGTAATATGAATTGATAGTAGGAAGATCTCAGTGGGGCCTATGTGTTAGGAGCGTATAGCTATCTCT
Source organism: Gastrolobium villosum (assembly GCA_032173675.1). Lineage (NCBI taxonomy): Eukaryota > Viridiplantae > Streptophyta > Magnoliopsida > Fabales > Fabaceae > Gastrolobium > Gastrolobium villosum. Next base: position 23,239 of record JAVKPL010006324.1, read on the forward strand.
GTACGGGTTAAGTTCCCGAAGACTAGTAGTATTTGATGTGAGTAGTGAGAAACGAGGAAGTGTTCCACATTGCTGTAACGGTTAGTATGGTAGAGATAATTTATGTAAATGCACAAAGAAGAAACATTTGGGGGATGCCTTAGAATAGGGACAGCTAGTAGTAAGTCATTTTTACGGCATGGATCATATGGGGGGATTCTCTGATCGGTGGGTCATGGCATCTGGGGCCCTTAGGACAACAAGAGCTCGAGGGGTTAAACCTGTGAATGTTGTTACCCACTGTATTGGGAGAGTTTTTCCATATGGTTAACGCAAGATGCGAGGTCATATATTTGTAAATGGACAATAGTATGTTAGATTTGGATATAAGAATTATGGCTTAGTGTGTAAGAATCTCGAAGTGTGATAGTGAAGCACTATTGTGGGTGTAAAGTAAGTCTGATGAAATAAATGTTGTCTCTGAGTGAGGTAGCAAGTTAGTTGGAACCCTCGTCTTATGACCAAAAAGGGATGATAACGTGAGTTAAAGTTGATAGATTGAGTAAGTGTCCTTCTAGGAAGGCTATTGATGATAAAGATTTCAGGTTAAAATAGTGATTTGTTAGTCCTAAGCAAAAGGTAAGTTGTAATTGATTACCAAAAAGTGAATAGCTTGGTTTTGCTGGTAAAGTAGATTGAGAAGTGTTATATATAATCGCATATGCTACTTATGGTGGAAGTGTGTGGAAAATGCACAGTGTTGATGATGTTTTGATTAAGTACTAATGACGTATGGATGAGTGTTTATGGTAACTTTGAATATTCTGAGAGACTGATATACCAACTGGTGGTAAATTGTAGAAGTAGTGGCAATAAGTGAATAAATTTTAAGTGACTTGATAATTGAGTGTCAAGGATTCCTAGCGAATAGGACTTGTATATGAGAGATATGGTATTTTGAATAGTCCATCGACTAATAGTGAAGTGGGTCAGAAATTGATTCGTTCCGAAGTGTTTAGTGGAAGTGAGTAAAGCTGTAAAGTAATAGTGTTTTGAATATGACATCCAGGATTAAATGATGATGATTACGAGAAAGAGGTATAAATGAGTGGAACATATGGTTAAGTTACAACATCGGAGTGGAATGGAAGTTGAAAATAGTTAGTGGGTGAAAATATTAAGCATGAGTCCTCGATATGGAGGTCATCGATGAGTGTTGTGTTTAGACTGTGAGAGGTCTGAGTATGGGGTTGAGCTGACTGAGTAATAAAGTTGAGATGGTTAGTTAATAAAGATAGTAACAGTGAGTGTCAATAATGAATATGATTAGTAGATAGAAAAATTCAGGAGTGTATTATGGTTAAAGAACCTTAAAAGGTTAATCAAAAATATAAACTATTGTGAGGATTGTAAATTTCATATCATGAAGAGAAAGATATGGTTATGAGTACCTAAGAAGAGGTAAAGACACGTGACAAGGAAAAACAAAGTATATGAGTATAAAATTTAATGTGAGTCGGAATCATGAGAAACGACAAAGTGCCCTGGAAACTAGAAAGGATGTGCTTCGGTAAAAGCTAAGAAAACAGCTAAATCATAAGAGTAGTAACAGTAATGGAAAGGACTAGTATGTCTGGGTATGGTTGAAACAGTGAGGACAACAAAAAGAGTTAAGTGCTAAAGAAAGTGTGAAGATACATGAAAACAGTTAGAGTCTATTATGAAAACAACTAGAGATGTTTGGGAACGACATTGGGTCAGAAAGGCAGATGAAGATGAGAATGAGATGAAGTGAGACAAACAAGTTGTAATGTGGTCATCTAATACCGATGAATTGGTGAAAGTGTAACTGTAAGCCGTGAAGAGCTTAAAGTATTGCGAATTGAAGGTCGTGGCACCATAAATGACAAGTTTAAAATGAGTATATGATGAACTACAGTGAGTGAAAAAACAACAGTGTTTTAAGGAAACGGTGAAAGATATAATGAGTTAAGGGGTCAGATACCCGAAGTTATCAAGTTTGTGAAAGACTCAGTAATCATGGATACCACAGAAATGAGATTTTCGATTACACCCCGTGTTACGGGACCGTTAAGATGTAATTTTGCGGACAAAATTCTAAAAGGTGGGGTGATTATAACACCTCACAATTCTAAATTAAGTAATTAAAGTGTTAAGTGAAGGATTAATGAAAATCCCAAAGATTAGGCCAAAATACAAAGAAAGGGCAAAACGGTAATTAGCCAACACGCAACCCTAGGAAGATAAAAATTGAGCAGAAGGTCTCAGATGATTAAAATAATCCTGGAAATGGATTCAGAACGGAAAATTGAGTGGACAGGCAAGTTTCAAAAAAATCAGTGAATAGTGTTTTTCGTGGGTAAAAATACCGCAGTCAGATTGCACCGTAAAACGTGCCAGTGGAATTTTGAGCTCTAGGTTTCAAATATTGACTTTAAATGGTCCATAGAAATAGGAAATATGATTTCTGATAATATTTGAGGGATTTAAGTCAATTTGTGGAAGCGTGTCAACGGAGCGCGCTGTAGCTTAAAGCAATGTTTTTCCTAAACAACCGGAAAGCTCCGGATTTATCTGAGTGAGTATAATTAAAGGACAATGGTTAATATTAAAAATTAGTTTCTAAATAGGTTTTAAATTTATGGACGTTTAGTGGAAATGGAGGGAGATTCAAATGAGTTTGAAATCGCGTGAGGTGGCGGTGGGACCCACCCCACTTAAACCACTTAAGCCACATCACCCTAGGACACTATTCATCATCATTTTACTCCTCCTTCATGAGCAAATGCGCAGCCCCCTTCCCAAAAGACCATTTCCACTTCTAATTTTCATTTCATCATAACTTAGTCATTTTAACACCAAATCAAGTGATTCTTCAGGCAATTGA
>JAVKPL010006325.1:0-25905 GCA_032173675.1 Gastrolobium villosum
CCAGGAATTGCTAAAAACTATCCTTTTACCAAATGATTGTGAGTTATGTGATTGTAACTGCAACAGGAGAGTTGAGTACCCAACACGGTCACATGCAGCCGACACTGGTGTCCCAACGTGTTAATTTTCTTAATGTCACCATCTGATCCTTAACTTAACTGTGTCCGACATGGTCAAATGACATATACACACACAATTTTTAATTCTTTAATCCAAAAAAAAATTATATTTTTTTTAAAATTTAATATATTAATAAAGCTTCCACCTATATCATATTAATTTTATTTTTTTTTATCTTTTTTCCTTAAGATGTGAAGAGATTATTAGGATTATTGTTGTCAATTCCTATTACGCTCTTGTTGTATCTCATTTCTACTCCTAAATACGATTTTGTTCATCTATCTGATATTATATCTCTCATCCCAGTTTTATTTTTTTATTAAACCTTCAATCTTTATAAACATGTTGAATGGTATTATTAATTTATTTTTATTTTGTTAAATTATTAAATATTAAATGAAATATACACTATATAAATTAAAAATATTATTTAATGTTAAAACGTGTCCCAACGTATCGAAATTCTAGATAATTTTTTAGGATTGACGTGTCGGAGTGTCGTGCCGCGTCACGCTACGCGGGTCCGAATCGGCAGCATAATGAGACACAAAATCTCAATGTGAAAAAAGTAAATTATCTGTATTAGATTTTACATTTTGTAAATTTTTCTATTTATCTCTTTTTTCAATACAATATGAAATAAGTAGGTTGAATCATCATTAATTAGATAAAACAAGGAAGGTTATACTTACTACCTAATTTCTTACCACTTGTTACTACCAAATCTTAACCGTTCATTTCCGTCAATTAAACGATTATAATTTATTACAAATTAATAATTAATTAATAAATATAATCCCATAAATTATAACCATTAGATTCAATTTGATCAACGGTTAAGATTTGTTAGTAACAAGTAGTAGAAAATTAGGTAGTATGTATAACCTCTCCCCAAAAATAAATACAAAAACTTCACACAACTTGTGAAATTTTAACAAAGCAAGATGTATTTTTTCTGAAAAATAAATAATTTTTATTAAATAATTGAAAAAAATTATTTTCTAGTAGTAGCGATTGCAACTGCAAATATTTTTCTCTTCAAAGTTAACAACTCTTCAAATTTATTTTATTTTATTTTATCTTTTTCAAAAAAACTCGAAAGTTTAAATACCTCCGAGTGGTTGTTGGCATGGTTGAGGGTTTTACGTTTGGCGACGCAGAAGCACAGCTGAAGTTGCCGCGCCGCGCCCTCCGCCGCCGTAATATTTCCTTCCTTCTTCAATTAGCGTAGACAAAATTCTTCAACGCCTCATTCATGCTTGTTAATTTGAGATATCAATTGTGAATATTTGGTGGACTTGAGTTCTGTAAATTGAGAAATTTGATTTTAGTCAAAGATTTTGGTAACTGGATATGTATTGTAGATAATCTTGATTAAAAGCTCAAAAATGCTAAATTTAATTATTTGTCCTTTGTTTTGTTAAGAGTGTGGAGCATATGAATTAGGAAGAATGAATATTTGAAGTTGTGATTAGAAATGGGGGAAATTTGGTGGTCCCTTTGGCAGCTTGTAATACCTGTGGTTGTTGCAGGACAAGCTTTTAGAGTGAAGAAAAGGCATGCAGAGGAAAAGAGAGGTTGAGCGGAAGGGGAGGGAAGGAAATTGATGAGATTTTGTCTGTGAAAGGGTTTGGCATCAAAGAGGATGTTGAAAAAGGTTGGATCATTCTCCAAAGATCCCATTCCTGTATACCTGCGTCACTGTATGGTGTATCCATCTTGATGCATGTGCTGATGCCGTGCCTGGACTGTTTGTGTTAACCAAACAACCAAGTGCCGAATTGGGATGACATTTGCCTTAGCAGGTGCCAAAGGAATGCCTCAAAGTCTTCTTTAATCCTTCTTAGCAGCTACTTTGCATTCATCCGGGTGATGTTGCTATTATGGTTATGTTTGAGCATCATTTTAGCTCCAGAATCAAGATTTGTTTATAAACTCTATGGAAATGCAAATGGGGTTTTGGTCAACTGGTGGTTTTCTATTCTTTTAACATTCCTGATTAACATGAAGTATCTGCTTAAAATACTTCTTTCTTTTGTTGCTTTATTTGTGGAGGATGGTGGAACATTTAGAATGGAGTGGTTATTTTTACCTCCATAAAGTTTTTATAAAAATCAATATATAACATCAACATGTCAACCTGTTCATGGTTTACAAACATGCACTTCTTTATCTAACCCCTCGTGTTCAGAACCACTATAACTATTAATAATTTAGTGAAAATTGCACTGTTTCTAATTCTTAACAACCAAGTCCCAATGAAGAAGATATTCTTGATGAAGTATGGTTAATGAAGAATGTTATTGCAAGCTAGAAGACACCGACATCTCTTTTGAGTGTGAATGAGCTTCAGATTTATTCCAATTGCCAGTAGACAAAGATTAATAAAAAGGACACTGTACATCATTGGTGAATACATGGAATTCACATAGTTTAAACTTATGAAGTTGATTCTCTTGAGGAGTATTCTCTTAATCATTCTATGATGCTCTGTTCTTCCGAGCTTGAAACGAAAATAAACTATTCCATTGGTGTTAGTTTTAGAGAATTGCAATCTTTTTATTTTATATTTTTTTGAAAACTGATAGAATACTGGAATCAGGTACTGTTTTATTGAATTTTCTACTGAAAAGGTGAAATCCCTCACATGTTACTGATATTGATATGAAATCCGTTGCTGCTGTTGGTCCGTACATGGAGAGTTCTCTCTTGACTCCCTCCCTGAGATCATAAACTAGTACACACAATTGGAAAACCACGGATAATGCAGTTACTTCGACGAGCTCACCATCCACCGCTCTGCCAGCGACTATTTTGTGCCTGACCCCTTCCATCCCATACTCATTTCCCTTCTTGCAACTGAAACCTCTGAGATATGATTCCCTGCTATGTGGCCCTTTCTTCCTGGCGTACACCCTAGTAATGGGTGAAACACTATTGTGGGAGTTATTAGTCAAAATTATTTTGTATAGTTGTGAGCCTTTTTTTTTTTTTTTTTGGATAAATCATATGTATCCTTCATGGGAGGTTATCATTTTTGAGCGGGGAACATTTACATTATGGTAGGATTAGCTCTTAAAGTAATTTTTTTGCAATCATAGTGACTTGAACTTAAGATCTTGTTTAAACAGAATTAAACATGTACCACTTGAATCAATCCCTTTGGTTAGTCGTGAGCTTCTTGATTAGGTTCTTTAGTGAATATAGGATTTCTTGTTTTAAGAGGATACGATCAAAGAAATACTACTCGTTCTAGTTTGGGAGGCTATGATTGAAGAATAGCACATTCGATTGCTATAAAATCTCTGCCTTCCCTGATGTAAGCATCAAAATTTAGCTGAGCTAGTTTGAAAAGGTGTTCTGACTTCTCTTTTGTTACTCTATTCAATTTCATCTTGGTAACTTGTTTTTCTGCAAAGCGCTGGCATATCCAGTTTGTCTTTGCAAGTTTAGCAAAGTGGGTACTAAGTTCGGTGTTGAATAATCAAGTTTTTGAAAGCACTTTTCTTCTCTGTTTTTCGTATTTTAATTGTGTGCTTTATTCTTGCTGTTTAGTTTAATTTTGTTGATAAAGCTTGTAGCTTTGGGTTCGTTTTACTTGATCTGTCTCAGTTTTGAAGCTCTAAATGATCATTGTAGGGTTCCAACCTTTTCTCGTGTGTTAATCTTTGATATCTTCTCCTCGCCTTGGTGGCATTTGACGCATCTTGTGATAGTTTTCTATTTGTAGGAATTGCCCGGCGAGGCCCCAAATCTTTTATGTCATCCTTAAGGGGATATTGGGTAGGAGTTTTTAATATAGATACACAGGCAACTTTTATGGCAAACCCACATACACTTTGCTGGGAAAATTTTGAAAACTCCCCGACCAAACACTACCTAAGACTTAAAAAGAGCAAAAATGCTGCAAGTAGTAATTTAAATCCTCCCTCCTCGAAGGCTTTTTCCTCCAAGAAGGAGCTCCCTCGCTCTTCTTTTATTTCTTTATGGTTTATTTTAGAAATTATTGACGGATCCAGAAAATTATATGATGGGAAGCAAAAATTTATATTACTGTTATAAAAAGACAATGTCAGTTTTGATTGGAATGATCATGTTATAGGTTGCGAAAATGCATGCTACGAATAACCTAATAACATTATAGAATTATTTTTGATAAAAAAAAATTGCTATAATTTTCGTGAAATGTATCATAATTTTTTGATTTTCGTGACAGTGGTCTAATTCTGTTTTAACTAGGAGTTAGCCTTAAGGCCGTACTCCGAAGATAATGTGGCTGAAAGAGATTGTATGAGGATTCCTTCAAGATATCTACCAAATAAAAAATTCTATTATTTAATTTATTTGAGTTATCTATATTTCAATTTTCTTAATATAGCTTAAGGAAAACTTTAGAGTTAATACAAAGTTATTGGGGTCCATATCATATGAATCCAAATAATCATATTCTTACCATAAAAATAAAAAAAAACCATGTGTCGTTTATACTTTAAAGACGTATCATTAGTATATTTCACCCGCCAAGTAATAATAGCATTTTATCGTGTCTGGGACCGGTATGCTTCCAAAAACCCATTTTTATTTTTATTACAAGTTTTCCTCCTAGTTACTAATATCAACTTTGATATTCAAATCTCGCCCGCGGCATCACTTCAAAATTTCCCATTTATATGTTTTTATAATTTAAAAAAAGGGAAAAAGATTTCTCATTTTGCATGAGAAATCTCATCTCCTATCATTCTCACTTCGATGTCCGTGCTAATCACTTTTCTATTTTTATTTTTTTCTTTAAAATTACCACTCTCTTTGTGGAAAAATTTACATTTCCCATGCAACATGAGAAATTACAAACCTTTTAAAAAATCTATAATTTACCACAACATACAGAACAATGTAACATAAAAGGGTTACATTCTGTCAACTTGGATGGTGGTGGAGTTTTAAGGGTGCGTGGAGTCCACAACACAAGACTCTTTTCAATAAATTTTTTTCTATAAAAAGTAAAAGAGTACTGATACTCATGGTCAGTGAATTAAAATAATTTTAATCCTAATTTATTAAGATCCATGCTCATTATCGAAAAGCAGTGTCGTTGATATGAGTTTAACAGAATTCATGGGAGATTAAAAAATAAGTGAAAAGTCCTACTTAATTTAATAATTAGAAGACTCAATTGTTGATGATTTCCTTAAATATTTGAACGATGATTCATAATATTAAGATCTATGCTCATTAGGTGTGATTTTCATGTCCAATCTTGCACAAATTAGTGTTGTTTCTGATCATCACTGTGTGGACATGTGATCCTCTCTGCCTTCCACCGATTGCAATCTATCCAAGGTTTTTTTTTCGTTTAATTGATTTGATACACAGTATATCTCTCCCTATTTGAAAATTTATAATTTTTTTTTTTTTATAGATCCTAGGGAGCGAACTGTGACAAGGCTGGGTCAACGTGGAGTGGTGACAAGGTGGGGTACACCAAACCCGCGCTCGTGTCAGCGTCAAAATTTCTGTCCACGTCAGTGTCTGACGAATCACGTGTCAAATATTAAAAAATGATCGTTGACACAATCATTCATCCTCAAAAAGGAAAACAAAAAAATTAAAATTAGTGGTTACATCATCTTTTTGAGCATATTTAAAAAATTGTAAAACTCATTTTAGATATTTTTTTTATATATTCATATTTATATATATATTTATATATCTTTATACATCCGGGTCAAATTTCAGTGACCCACCAATCCGACCAATAACTAGTACCCCGACCGGGTCGGGTTTAATAACACTGGTTTTAACAAATCATAAATATTTTATTTAAAAATAAAAATATAATATTAAATTAAATTAGTAAAGAAAGTAGAAACTATATATATATATATATATATATATATATATATGTATATATGAAATTTTCATGTAGTCTTTATGAACATTGTTCATGTGTTATTAATGAAAAAATTATTCATGTAATTTTTGTGAATAAATTTTTTTTATCTTTTATTTTCAATTTGATTTGGGCCTATAAACTTTAGTTTGTAACTTAATATACCTTTAAAATTGTATTAGACTTTTTAGTTTTTTATAATAGCTGCCAGACTTATAAAATCTTTAATAGGTTAATGGGAAATGCATTTGTCATATTACATGACAAATGAATAGTTATTATGTTAAAAAAAAGACAAATTATATAATATTTAAAAAGTGAGAGAACACATTATTCAATGTATTAAAACTTATCTTTTTCTTAACATGATACATTCATTTGTCTTGTAACATTACAAATGCATTTCCCTATGCTGTGGTAGGCTGGTAGCAACCAGTAGAGTACCTCCGGCTCCTTTAATTTTACATTAAAAGTTTTTAAATAAAGTATAAACTAAAACCAAATTAATTGTATAATAATTAATAATAAATATTTCTCAATTACACGTAGTTTTTTTTAAATTTTAAAAATTTAAGAATATCATATTTGTTGTTAATAATAATAATTTGCAGATTGATTTTTTTCATTACTCTAGACGAAATTGAATTTTTTTAAACTAACAAGAAAAAAAATCTATCATTAAATTATTATTAATAATAAATTTGACATTTTTTAAGTTAAATTTTTTCTAAAAAAATGCATCAAAATAAAATTATTTTTGTTGTTAAATATTATTTAATTCAATCAATTTAATATAAATTTTTAATTTAATAATAATTCCTATTTTTGACAAAATAATAATATCATTTTAATATTAATTTGTTCAAATTATGAAAATAATTATTAATATTAATTATTAATAAAATTAATATTTTAAATTTGTAAAATTTCGAACGATCATCAAATAAATTAGAATTATTTATTTTTAATATTTATTATTCACTGAATTTGATGTTAATTTATAACTTAATACAAAATAAAAATTTCTTTTCCAAAATAATTATTTATATTTGAATATTTTTCTCATAAATTAGGAGAAAAAATCACAAATTATTATTATTTAAAAATTAATTTAACAGTTTTAAATTTGTAAAAATAAAAAATTGCCAAAGAAAATAATGTTACTTATAGTTAATTACTTAACTCGATTAATTTGATGTTAATAATAATAATAATAATAATAATAATAATAATAATAATAATAATAATAATATAATTTAATATGATTAATATAGAGTGGGAGAATAAAGATGAAAGAAGAGGAATTTAATATAATTTAATAACATTACACTGTTTATCAAAAAATAAAATTAATAACATTACACTAACATATGCAAGACAGTCACATATTGCATTATTCAAACACTTATTAGATTGGGTCAATCCCAGACCTCAAGGTAAAGTTATTTTTGGTTACATTACACCACTGACATCTCTCAGAGTCTCAAAGTAAACAACAACATAGATTCTCATACCATACACACAAATAATTCAATTCAACCCATCTTGGCATCACCACCACCAGCCTGCACTTTAGCACAGTATTCAAATAAGCTCCCATCATAGCATCTTCTCACGGCTTCTTTAGATAAGAAACCTTCCTCATCCCTAGCCAGAATGTACAGAACCCCCCATTCCATTTTAGCTGCAGTCCTGCAAACACATATTCCACATATATATATATATATGTCATGTTAGAACATAAAGGGCCGAGCCGGTTCAAATACCCACTTCGTGAGTGTCTGGGGAAGGAAATACTCTAGACAGTCTTTCCCCTGCTTTCTGTAGAGAGACTGATTCGAACCCTACACACCATGACAAGCAAGCTTACCGCTGAGCCAAGCGGGCCCTTCATGTCATGTTAGAACATAATTGGATAAATTAATCAAACACATTATACAATAAAGTAACTTGAGAATCCAGAAAATCACCAGCCAAATGGGTCAAATGCATTTCGGTTTCCCTCAGTCATGTCCCAAATCTCTCCAAGTGTGAGTTTGTCTTGTGCTGTATGAGCATACTTGCTAAAGATGTTCTCAAGATTTGCTGGTACATAACTGTGGTTTCATTTCATTAAAGACAAATGTGTAACAGGTTAATGGTCAAAATAGTTACCTGAATAATTTGGTGTAATACATGGATTACTTAAATAATTATTAGCATCATTTACCGTCCTTCTGTGTCATAAACTCCAGAGTCACTTCCATGCTTTACTTTGTGTATGTTGCGTATGTAGATAGGAAAGAGAAGAGAGGGAAACCAACTCTGTACAATTACAATCCTAAGTTAAGGCCAAACATTCCAACTAGTTTTTTTCACACATAAAAAAAGTAATTTTATCTCAGGGGATGTGAGATGCATTATGTAGCTTGTAAAGAAGCTTGGGATACACCACCCTAAAAGCTAGCTCAAAGGGTGGGAGTGCCCAAGACCTTATAAACTCTACATTAGTTGTTCATCCAACCAATGTGAGACTATATATCTCAACACGTCCCCTCACACGAGAGCCCATTGGGTGCTTGAAGAATGGATGATGCAATAAGCCCAACCTACCTGTGCTAAGAGAGTCCACAAGAGAAAGTGGGGGACGGCGAAGCTCTGATACCATGTAAAGAACCTTAGGATACACCACCGTAAAACTAGCTCAAAGGGTGGGAGTGCCCAAGGCCTTATAAATTCCACATTAGTTGTTCATCCAACCAATGTGAGACTATATATCTCAACACGTCCCCTCACACGAGAGCCCATTGGGCTTGAAATGTAAAGAACTTTGGGATACACCACCCTAAAAGCTAGCTCAAAGGGTGGGAGTGCCCAAGGCCTTATAAACCCCACATTAGTTGTTCATCCAACCAATGTGAGACTATATATCTCAACATAGCTTAAGCTCGTTGGGTAACACTATATTAATGATTTTATATATTTAAACACGCCCCTTACACGAGAGGCCACTATGCTTGAAGGGTGGACAATGTACAGGCTCACCTAATTTCTAGTATGGTTTTTCACCAACTGCCGGAAGCTCAAAACTGCACGAATTCTTAATATTTTTCATAACTAACAGATCTTTAGAATGTAAAATATGGTTAAGGAGAATGACTCACAGGCTGAGTGGGATAACTCATTGCAATATGGATAACAGCAGCCATAATAACAGATGCAATGACATTAAATCCAACAGCACGCAGCCCTGAAAACTTCTTAAGGTCAGGAGTCATATCTTTGTGAAGAACTTTGCATAAGATAATTAAGAGTGAAGACCCGTTGGAATCAAAAGTCTTACCCGTGTAAGTTTCCCAAGGGTAAACAATTCCATTATCATCTTGATCAAAAAAAGCACAATGCTGTTGAAGAACAGTCAAGTTGTAGTGCCTATGGCCTGGTGTTCCAACTGGGTGGCTTGTATCAGGAGCTTTCAATGCTCTAGGCATGTCTAAGAGCATGTCACATAAAAAAAATGTGGTTTAGTTACACAATAAGGAAATTTAAAACAACAGTGACCAAAATGCCACTCTTCACCAAGTTTTTTATCCTAATGTCGCGAGATCAATGTTATTTCCCAATATGTCACGTCGCTACAGTGCCAAGTTCTGATGTGGCACATTTTTTGTGGATACCAAGTGAACTATGTGCCACGTACCACGTGTCTGACATATTACTAGTTGGCTGAGGGTCCAAGCAAACTAGGCACCACCCCCATAATATGGGATCAAGTTCAATACTCCACGTAGTGAACTTCGTGTCCATCAGCAATCTGAGTTCGTTGGGCACAGTAGGGAACTTACTCACTTAGCATATTGGAAAATAATGCTATTCGCGTGGCATGTAGATAAAAAACTTGGTGATGCCACTGTTCCAAATTTAAATCTATAAATTTTTAAAACAACCCATTTGGTAAAAGGTCATTTTTCTGCTTTGTATGCTCTTGTTCATTTGGTAATGAAATTGTTTCCTAAAGGGAGAGAAGCTTAAACGAGATATATTAGTCATTATATAAGGAAATTTGCACAAAAACATTATTATTAATTTAGAATTAGCACAAAATCAGTAAGATAATATAGCGTGGCCTTCTGTACTTTTTATCTCTCACTCTCTATTGTGATTAAAACTTTCACCTCATTTGAGGTGATGTAATTCAAAGAAGTTTTTAAAAGACTGAAACTTACATGGCTTTTGAAGAACAGTTTCCAAGTCGTTTCTGACTCTTCTCTGAGAAGTAACGGGTGCATTATGAGCCTCAGTTATCAATGACTCCATCCCCATCTCTGCAGCCATTTTGATATGTTTCTCTTTCTCACTTCACTTTGATATCTTCTCCAACCTTTTCAACTCACCCTGCTTTTGTAGAGAAGCAGCATTACTTAAGAAAGAAGAAAACAAGCGTAATCGGTGGGTGTGAATAAGAGCATAGAAGCAGAGAGAGAGAGAGAGAGAGAGAGAGATAGATGGACACAGTAGCAAGAGCCAGCAAATGTCCCCAAGTTACGTGGCATACATGCATGCACAATTTTGCAGTGCATATTGTGTCATGCTAGGGAGTGATGCACGTAATTGCTTCGTCGGTTCCTTGTCCTCTGCGGATATCTTTCTCGTTGTTCTAGCATCCCATGTTTTCAATTTACCAAGGATCTGTATTTTCTTTGTCTAACATTATTGATTGAATTGGATTGGAATGCTCGGGTTGAACAGTTGTAACTTTATGAATATTTTCCTAGATGTTACGTTGCTGTGTATGATTTTTATTTTTTGTACAATTTGACGAGATATTTAAACAATTGTATGATTAAAACTTATATTGTAGTTCAGTTGGCCCATGAGAGTTGAAGGTGGGATGAGGACATATATTCGATCCTTCTCATTACATGGAGGAGTTTAAAGTCTTAATCCAGGACCCGTCCGAAATAGGATTGTATTCCGTACGGTTTATAAAAAAAGCAATCATATAATCAAAAACTCTATGTTATTGCCGATGTTATTTTTCATGAATTGTAGACTAAGCTTATGATAAACTTTGATTTTTAGTTAACCCAGCTCCAACTTTTCGATATATTTCTTGTTGAAAACATCCTTGATTGATCTCATTGATAACAAGTGGGAACTATTCGGTCCTATTGAATATAAGAATATCTCAAGGGTACGCGTTAAGAGATATCTTAGTGATAGATATTTGATTGGCTTGTAATCAATACTCCAATAATTGGGCACAAGTAATAGGTTTATAGTCAAGAGTAGGGATGTTCAAAATGTCCAAAAGAACTAAACCGATCCATAACCAAATCACTCAACATTTTAAAAATCGGTTATTTTAAAAAACAGGTTTCATATGAAAATACATTTTATTTTATAAATTGGTTATTTACCAAACCATAAAAATAATTGGTTATTCATAACCAAACTACTTTTTTTTTTGTAAGCATCCATAACCAAACTACTCTACAATTAAAGAACAAGTATTATCTTTTATTATGCCTATTATATTACTCAATTGACTCGAACTTTCAAACAATAAACTAGCAAAAAAAGTTAAGCAACTCAAGTAAATAAATAATTTTGTCTTTTAAAATTTTTTAGAAAAAAAAATTTTGTCAAATTTTTTTATTTGGAAATATATTTCATCGAAATTTTTTGACAGAAACTCGTTCCATTGAAAATTATAATAGAAATATTTTTTGTTGAAAATTTTGCTGGAAATATTTTCTGTCAAAAATTTTCGATGAAAATGTGTTTCGTCAAAAATTTCAACGTAACTTTTTTCCATCAAAATGAATGATGAAAATGTTTTTGTCGAAATTTTTTGTCAGAATTTAGATTCTGTAAAGAATCTTGACGATTTTTTTCTGTCAAAATTTTTTACAGAAATATTTTTCGTTAAAATTTTTTACAGAAATATTTTTCGTTAAAATTTTTTAAGGAAATATTCTTCGTTGAATATTTCGACGAATATGTTTTTTGTCAAATATTTTATCGAAATTTAGATTCCATAAAGAATTTTGACACAAAAAATTTTCTGTCAGAATTTTTAACAAACAAATTTTTTATCACAAATTTTTACGGAAATATTTTTCGCTGAAAATGTGTTCTATTGAAAATTTTGGTGAAAATGTTTTCCGTAAAAAAATTTGACATAAATATTTTCCAACAAATATTTTTACGTAATTGTTTTCTGTCAAAAAATTTTGATTGAAATATTTTTCCTTGAAAAATTTGACGAAAATATTTCCATTGAAAGTTTCAACGGAATTTAGATTCTATCAAGAATTTTGACTCAATTTATTTCCAAAAAAAAAATTATGTCAGTTATTTTGTCCAATTCTTTATTCGTCTCTACATTCGACGTCATGTGATTTTCTTCAAAAATTTCGTCACTATGTTCGATGAAATATTTTTGCTCGATAAACTCTGTCGGTATTTGAGACTTTTCTAATAATGCAACATTTAAAAATGATTCATATTTATGTAGTTTTCACATTTTAATGCTAAGGTTAGATAAGTAATTTTTAATATTTCTCCCATACAAAGCTTTAGTATAAGAATCATAAATCTTGAGAGAACGAAGCGCAATTTTCTTATATAATTTTAAAATAATTCAACTATCGTGAAACAATTTCAATAATAATCATTTCGTCCGAAGAGTTCCAAAACAATGAAGATTCTTGCAAGAAATAGTTGGTCAACTACTTATAAAAATAGTATAATCCATCAAAAACCGATTTTGAATTTGTTAAAAAACCGATTTTGAACATGATAACCGGTTCATGGTTCATTACCGGTTTTGAATTAAAACCGGTTTAAAATCAAAACCAGTTATGAACCACAAACCGGTTTGGACAAATTAAAAACCGGTCTTTTTAAAAAAAAGTGGTTCGGTTTAAAATCCAAGCAGTTTAAAACTGGTTTGGTTCGATTTTTGACAATAACCGAACCGCTCCATGCACATCCCTAATCAAGATGTGGGGTGTCTGCACAGTGTTGACAATAATAGTCAATGTTATTAGAACCGGACCGGTCATTGACCCGATCGAGGTACCGGGTCACTGAGTCAATGGTTCAACCGATGGGTCACCGGTTGAACGGCATGAACCAGGTAGATATCTACATTTTTATTTTATACTTAATTATATAGTAAATATTTTAAATGGTGCTATCTAGATAATAACCTGATGTAGTTTAGTGGTATTTGCTATGTTGTGTATCCTCAATGCAAGGGGTTCAAATCCCATTACATGCAATATTTGAATTAATTCACTTAATTTTGTAGTTATATAATAAATGTATTAAATGGTGCATTTTATACAACATTATAGTGTGCTTGGTTCGAATCTCATCTGCTACCGGGTCGATTACTTAAGAGGTCCAATTATGGATAAGATATTCTAATTATCTTAGAATCTCATCAATTAACTCTCTTCTTAATATTCTAATACAAATGATATTGAATGAGTAGGTAGAATAGGTATCAGAAAATATAGATATAAAAATATATTCCTAATTTTATGTTAAATTTCTCTGGACAGAAAACGATTGTTAGGCTTAATTGATGAATAATATAAAATCTCACCTTTTATATTAACAAATTTAAATATTCATAGAAGAATAGGACACTGTGAATTCGTAATTATTTAATTATATAAATAAAAATTATATTAATAATTTTATATTATACTTCTATAATAAATTGAACGTTAATAGGAACCTTTTCGATTTTTTTTATTAAACGGCCGGGTAACGAGGAGGAAGATAAACAATTCCACGGAGTATTAAACCTCTAATATGACTGATACAGTGATACATCGTAATTTTAAATGTAAAAAACCCAAGCTAATTTGTCAAATTCTAGGGAGCTATGGGTTGATTCCGCCAATTGGACGAAAGCTTACGCCGTGACTGGGTATAGCAAGTAACAAAATTTTGTGTGTGTTATTTTTATTTATTTATTAGATTTGGTCAAGTAACAAAAACATGTATTGAGGTGTTAGCTACACGCTGTTTTTCTTTTTCTTTTTCGTGAACAAAATGGTCTCATTAGCTGGGTCTGGGAGGATATTGTATAAGTTGGGATTTCTTGTATTAAAATACATGATAGAAACCTTAGAAGTCAAGACATTTAATTTACGGGACACATTCTTGAATGGACCTAGGTACACGTGACGAATCTAATGTTTTAAATTACTGATTATTTTGTTGGAAGTAGCGGGCTGAACGGAGAGCTGATCGTAATTTTATTAAAATCGGCCCGGTTATTGATCCGGTTGAGATATTGGGTCATTGGTTCAACCGCATGACCCAGTAATTATATGTAATTATATAATTTATATTAAAAAATTATAAACATATTTAAATATCCAAAAAAAAAAATTCAAATATTTTAATATAAAAAATAATAAATGACATTATTATCCAATAAAAGATCAAACAAAAATGTAATGATCATGATACGAGACTTTAGGTTAAGAAAATGATATCTCTAATTATAAATCAAATCAAAATTTTCTGTATAGTGCATAATTGAGATAATATTAGTGTTGTAGGTATATAACTTATGTAAGTTAATAAGCAAAAAAATATTTAAATATATCCATTAATATTTAAATTTTTTTTTGGGACCGGGCCGAGTCACTGACTAACCGACTGGGTCACCAATTTTCAAGAAAACGGACCGAATCACACCGGTTCTGATGCATAACCGGTCCGTTGCTTGAATTGGACAGATTATATAACTGGTTTACCGGTTCCCGAGTCGACCCGACCGGGTCAGTCCGGATTTTATAAGACTGGTTGATGGTGATTTCTTAATTGGTTCATGCTCTTAGATTTCTTCATGAGTGATTGCAGCAAAGAGATGGAGTATATGTAAGAGACACTGATACTCAAATCAATAAAAGTAAGAAAATAATGTCATTATCATTAGATGTTATACATAAAAGACTAACCCTGTATTTATAAAAATGATAGAAGTATTTAACTAAAAATTTCTTTCTTAATGGATGTCATCAAAATTTTAATTTGTCTTTAGGAAATAGAGTCCACACAATACAGATATATATAATGAAATCTGTTAATAACGTTAATCCCAAAATATTAAAAAAGAAAAAAATTATTGTGCTGAGATGATGACCATGTTGGGCCTTGGGCCGAGTTACTAACCCAAAATACTGATAAATGCATAAACCCCATGTTATGGACCTGTGTGAGAGGCCCACGAAGTCAGTCCATTTCAGCAATTCGGTGAGAGGCCCACACATACAGGCCCATCATGTCAACCCGACAGAACTTGAACTCGGTGCGTTACTCCAGGTAAATGCTTAAAACGGATCGTAATTAAGGAAGCGTAACGTTCGGCACGTTACTCCCAGTAACGGCCGACCAAGCTGTAATGGCCCCCGCGCCATTACAGCTCAGCTCCACATTTCAAATCAGAGGCAGCCCATATAAAAAGGAGGGCTCATCGACGGTAAATGAGACATGATTAATTACTTTCACCACACTGACACCACAGTCATATTCTTTCTAGTTAGAGATCAAGCTAGGTCTAAGGATATCTTCTCAATAAATACTCCTAATCAAGGTTATACGATCCAGAGTGACCAATCAGTCTGATAAGGGCTGAACATCACTGTCCCCAGGACAGAACACCCCACGTAAATTATATTTTCAGAGTGCATATTTGTGAACCATGGGGTTCATAATGCATACATGACTATTTGATCAAATATATATATAAAAATAAATATATAAACACACACATATATATATATATATCTTTTGACACCAGTGTCAAATTTAAATTTTGACATCTATCTGATAGTCGTTAGATCAAAAAATATTAACGGTGTCAAATATCAGAGCCGTTGATATTTTTTGATCTAACGGCTATAGATGAGGTGTCAAAATTGAAATTTGACACTGGTGTCAAAGGATCCTACCTCTGATTTGTAAGCATTTAACACCGTTGATATTTTTTGATCTAACAGCTATCAGATGAGGTGTCAAAATTGAAATTTGACACTGGTGTCAAAAGATCCTACCCCTCTATATATATATATATATATATAAACATTTTTATGCAACCTTTGTTTATTAAATTATAAACTATTGCTTCAACTTTGACACTTTTAGCATAGCTTCATGTCATTTCAGTTTTGACAAACAATTAACTCGTTAAACTTTTAATAAATGGTTTCGTCTTCAATGTAAACGGTTAAACTTATCAGCTATGCTTACCACACTTGTTAGATTATCAGTTTTAAATCCAATGTTTCTCAGTTTTTGCTAATATTTTCCACTCTCTCCAATCTCACCAACCGAAATTCTACAATTGGATAATGCTTCTTGTAAGGCCTACATGTGACTGTAGTATAAAGTTGGTACGTATTAATTTTGATTTAATGTGCAAGTTATATAAAGGTAACTTGGCTAGAAGATAGGAAAGATGAAAATAAATAACTATTATTGATAGGTGCATTTATTATGAAGGACAATTTGTTTGACAGAAGGTAAAACGGAAAAATCCTCATGGTGTGCCCGTAAGAATTGTATTTGAATCTCATCCTTATCAAAGAGCATATATACAGGAAAGAAAAAAGGTCTAGGCTATCAAAAGTTTTCTGCCATTAATGATCACAATTATTGTAGGCGCTTTTGAAGATCAAAGAATCTTCTGTGAAGATAAAAGATATTTGTGAAGATAAAAGATATTAGGGGAAGATTATATTTATTACCTAATTTTTTTACTACTTGTTACTACCAAATTTTAATCATTGATTTCCGTCAATCTAACGGTTATAATGTATTGCAAATTAATAATTAATTAATAAATATGATCCCATAAATTATAACCGGTAGATTGACGGAGATCAACGGTTAAGATTGGATAATAACAAGTAGTAAAAAAATAGGTAGTAAGTATAACCTCTCCCAAGATAATATCCGTAATTTTATTTATGTTTATGAAAATATTAATTTCTGAAAACCAATTTTGTTCTTTTATGATTAATCCTAAGGTAGAAGACACAAATTGTTGAATGTTTACATTTCTATAGAATTTCAACCGAGAAACGCTGCGATTAAGCGTAACTTCCTGCTACTAGCTCGAGATTTGATCGAATAACAAGTACCCCACCGTTTCTACGAGAAATCCTTTATCATTTGTGCTTCGTACCATGCCATGATGCCAAAAAAGCAAAAACAACTGTTACCAAAAAAAAAAAAGCAAAAACAACACCTTTTTTTTTATAAACAGCAAAAAAAAAAAAAAAAAACACCACCTTAATAATATAGCAAATCATCAATGACGGAACTGGTAGAAAACAAAAAACTTTCTATGGTTAATTTTTGAAATATCTACACGTCTACTTATTTTTTTTCCTATCAAATAATTTTCGTACTTTATTTTATTTGTAATTTATCATATATAATATAATCTTACTATGGTTAATGCCATATATATATATATATATATATATATATATATATGAGGTAAGATCCTTTGACACCTCATCTGAGAGCCGTTAGATCAAAAAAGATCAACGGTGTCCCATGCTTAAAAATTAGAGCAGATGATCTTTTTTGATCTAACGGCTCTCAGATGAAGTGTCAAATTTAAAATTTGACACCGGCGTAAAGAATATATATATATATATAAGGGATTAAATAATTAGTTGTGTAGATATTTCAAATACCCATAATTGGGGAAGAGAAACTTAGTCTTTTGTTTTTTATTTCAAAATAATTTATCAAACTTATTTTGATGTTGATCTTACAAATTAATACGTGAAAAAATGTAGGATAAAATATCTTGCATTGTTTAAATTAAAAAACATTTTACAAAAAGATAAAGTTTTTCTTTCAACGAGATAAGATAGATTTTCATTGTTTAAATTCAAATATATCTAACAATAAGATAGAGTTTCCACTTCAACAATAAGATAAGATAAATTATTCAATACATAACAAGAAAAAATAAAACAAAAATAAAAGCCATCACGTATCATGTATGACTCATTGCAAAGGTTCTAAACATTCAACACATTAATTGTCGCTATTTTTTTTTCTCTCTAGTCATGTTTTCGTTTGGAGGAAACCATCTCTTATTTCTCACACTTTCCATACATATCTTTGTTTCTCACACTCTCAGTGCCTCAGAGCCATGCAGCTCATACACTTTTCCAAATCACGTTAACTATGCAGCATGCAAGGATTTGCAATTTCTTGAATCCTCTCTGCACTGGAGTTACTACCCATCCTTAAGAACAGTTGATGTTGCTTTCAAGAAGGAAAACACAACGGATTCTAATTGGATTGCTTGGGCCATCAACCCCACCTCAAAGGGTATGGTTGGTTCTCAAGCATTTGTGGCTGTTCCAACATCATATGGAACTTTTAAAGCCTATACCTCACCAATAACAAGGTATGTAACTCTCTTGCAACACGGTAATCTCAGTTTCCCTGTTCATAACGTTTCGGCAATCTACACAAACGGCCACAAGATCATCTTTGCAAGTTTCCAACTTCCATCCAATGTGACTTTGGTGAATCACGTTTGGCAAGAAGGTTTTGCATGGGATGATGGAACTTTAAGAGCACATTTCCTATCAGGACCTAATCTTCAGTCTTTTGGTACCTTGGATTTTATATCTGGGAATATTTCAGAAACAGGTGTAAAAGTGAAGAATTCCTCCAATACGACACTAAAAAACGTAATTAGTTAGACTAACTCTTTAATTTGAATTTATTTGTACTTTTATCATCAGTTTAAAGAAGGGCCGACTTGACTTAGCGGTAAGCTTGCTTGACGTGGTGTGTCAGGTTACGGGTTCAAATCAGTCTCTCTGCAAAAAGCAGGGGAAAGACTGCCTGAAGTATTTCCTTCCCCAGACACTCACGAAGTGGGTATTTGAACTGGGTCGGCCCTTTTATCATCAGTTTAAAACTTTGAATGGCATAGTATGCATTAATAACACTTTGCATGTTTCAGGTCCATGGAATCTTGAGTTCTTTTAGTTGGGGATTTCTAATGCCTCTTGGGGTAATATTCGGCTTCGTGAAAGAATTTGAAGGTGAATGTGATTGTGGAGCACATGCAGGCGTTTTGCATCGAGCATGTGTATCTCTAGCATTTTTTATTGGCTCTGTTAGCTTTTGTACCGGTTTGTACATGGGAAATCATAATCATTCCGGAGTTCATAATGCTTCACACAGATTCAATGGGATCACTCTAATGTATCTGACATATGTTCAAGTATGTGTTGCTATATTTCTGAAGCCCGAAAATCATCACAAGTATAGAATATTTTGGAAAATTTTTCATTTTATAGTCGGTTATTCAATTTTTTTCCTAGCCATATCCAACGTCTTCATCGGTTATGTCATCCTCAACCTTGATGGTGACGACAACAGACAATGTTATTATATGATAATTCTGCTCTTCGCCGGAGTTGCTTTCGGAGCGGAGTTGATTAGCCTTCCAGTTTTAATCTTAAAAATTATTACAGATTTGCTTTGACCTGTATTGCTCTTTCAAAAGTTATACATTCCATTTTTTTAAGATTTGTAATATTAAATTAGAGAGTTTGCTTTTTGTACAGTTAATTAGACGATTTATATATGTTGAGTCCAAAATGACATTATTTTAAGGCGGAATTCAAGTCATCTTTATAATTATAATTTATTTCAGGGTTATAATAGTTTTTTTCATTATAATTTTTTAATCAAAATGACGTCATTTTAAAAGTGAATGTAGATAACTTATCTATAATTATAAAAACATTAAAGCCTTAAATTAACTAGCGACCAGGATATATAAATGATAATTGATCGCTTTATTTAAGAATCAGGTAGTTTAGTTGCATAACTGTTTAAAATGAATTAATTTTATTAGCGGAAGGTTATATTTACTATCTATTTTCCTTTACAACCTCTTACAACTAATATCTTAACCGTTGATTTCCGTCAATCATCAGTTAAGATTTTCGCCAATAAAATTAATTAATTAATTATTAATTCCAAGTATAACTTTTTGTAGCCGGTTATACTTATTGGATTATCAGTTTTAAATTCATTGTTTCTCACTTATTGTTAATTTTTTGTTGTCTCCAATCTCACCTTCTCTCTTCAATCCACATAATCGGAAATTCTACAATTGGATAATGCTGATTGTAAGGCCTACACGTGACTCTAAATGGCATTAATTTTTGATTAAATGAATAGGTGACATTAAGGTAATTCGGCTAGTCCAACAAAGACTAACACAGTTGATAAATGATTGACCATATGTCTGAAAAAAAAAAAAAAAAAAACTTTGGAAAAGATTTTGTTAGAGAAAAAACCTATTTCATTGATTTTTACGCTTCAAAAAATATTCGTCTTCAGCTATCGGTGAGATTACCTTGAAAAAACTAAAAAAAAAGTAATTCAACTAAAGCATGAAAAAGTTGTTTAAAATAGATAATTGTTATTGATAGGTGTATGTGTATTTTGTAAGCATTTCATCAATAATTCATGTTCAACAATAAACATTCAAGAACATGAAAGGGGATCTTTAAAATTCATGGTTTTCACATAAAGTGTACCTTTCTCCATTAGTGCGGAAGAACTTTGACGGTGGAAGAACTTTGATGGTGGAATACTTTCTCTAAGCCTTAACCCTTACACCGTTCTTGTATCTTCTTTGATAGGGATTGGATACAACCTTTCTAGGCAGACTCAGAAGGAACTTTTTGTTTCTGTCAGATACTCACATATCAGAAACTGACCCTATCTCCTTAATCTAACTGCACCTATCAGCAGTTACTTTTAAATAACTTCCCTTAATAGCCAAAATTACCATAATGCCCTTTTTATTAAATAAATCAATTGACACATAATATTACACATGAGGCAAATAGTTTTACATTCTCCCACTTGGCTCATGTCATGAGGTGTCCCTTCATGATTTAATCAACACTCATTATAATGCGCATTTACTAGGCTAAAGGTTCTATACATTGACCTCATCATAATTCATTATTAGAAATAAAATCAACAAGAGTCATGGCGGTTGTATGCTATCGAGTCGGCATAATCCCTTCCATGTACTACTATATTGACTCTTCTTCCTAACATGATACTTTAATAGGAAGTACACATTATGTCCAACAATAATGTCTTCATAATGGACCATAAACATTTTCAATATCATTACATAAACTTGCATGCATTCATAAATTGAAAATAAGACAATAACAGAAACATATATTCATCAATGAGCTCAGAGTGTCAATACTTAATACATAACAATAATTGTCATCATTCATTAGCTGACATAATGCCCATTCTACATACATGACCAGTAAATTTCTTGGGCGGTAATCCCTTCGTCAAGGGATCAGCTATCATAAGATCGGTGCTAATATGCTCTATAGACACTCTTTGTTTCTGAACCTCTTCTTTAACGGCAAAGTACTTTAATTCCATATGTTTAGCACCTTTGGAATACTTGTCGTTTTTAGAAAAGAAGACTGCTGCGGAATTATCACAATAAATTTTCAGCGGCTTTTCAATATTGTCGACCAATTCAAGCCCTGAAATAAAGTTCCGTAGCCATTTAGCCTGAATTGTGGCTTCAAAGCATGCCACAAATTCAGCTTCCATAGTGGACGCAGCTATTACAGTCTGCTTCGCACTTTTCCATGATATAGCTTCTTCAGCTAAAAGATACAGGTAACCACATGTAGATTTTCTTGTGTCTACGCATCCTGCAAAATCTGAATCTGTGTATCCAATCACTTCAAGGTTGTTAGACCTTCTATAAGTAAGCATGTGACCTTTAGTTCCTTGCAAATATCTCAGAACTTTCTTTGCAGCTTTCCAATGATCCATACCGGGATTACTTTGGTATCTACCCAACATCCCAACTGCAAAGCTAATATATGGTCTCGTACAAGTCTGAGCATACATTAAACTCCCAACTAATGATGCATACGGAATTGCATCCATTTCTTTTCATTCCAATTCACTTTTAGGACATTGCATGAGAATAAATTTATCTCCTTTCTGAATTAGAACTGTAGATGATGAGCGATTTTCTATTCTAAATCGCTCTAGAACTCTATTAATATATGCTTTCTGAGACAAACCTAACAGTCCGTGTGATCTATCATGGAATATTTCTATTCCTATCACATAAGCTGCCTCACCCATATCTTTCATTTCAAAGTTACTAGAGAGAAACTTCTTAGTCTCATTTAAAAGACCAAGATCATTAGTTGCCAGCAAAATATCATCAACATACAGAATCAATAATATAAACTTGCTCCCACTGATCTTCAGATATATACATCGATCAACAATGTTTTCTTTAAATCCAAAGGAAACAACAGTATCATTAAACTTAAGGTACCATTGCCGTGAAGCTTGTTTAAGTCCGTATATTGACTTCTTAAGTTTGCACACCATGTGCTCTTTACCCTTTTCTATGAACCCCATTGGTTGGTCCATGTACACATCTTCATCTAAATTTCCATTTAGAAAGGCAGTTTTCACATCCATTTGGTGTAACTCTAGATCATAATGAGCCACCAATGCCATAATAATTCTTAAAGAATCCTTCTTTGAAACTGGTGAAAAAGTTTCTTTATAGTCAATGCCATCTTTCTGAGTGAATCCCTTTGCAACAAGTCTGGCCTTGTAATGTTCTAAGTTACCATGAGAGTCACGTTTGGTCTTAAAGACCCATTTACAACCAACTCTCTTACACCCTTCTGGTAACTCAACAAGATCCCAAACCTTGTTCTGTTCCATAGATTTCAACTCATCTTTCATAGCATCTAACCATTTATCACCATTTTCTCCATTCATGGCTTGTGAAAACGTTACTGGATCATCTTGAATACCCATGTCAAAATCAGATTCTTGTAGATATACCACATAATCATTAGAAATAGCAGATCTCTTTTCTCTTTGAGATCTTCTTAATGCTATCTGTTGTGGTTCTTCTACTATGGGTTCATTCGGTTCATCAACAATGATTTCTTCATGAGTAGTGGGATCATTAACTTGTCCTTCATTATTATCGATTGGTTCAATAGCATAAGGAACAAGGACTTTACTAGAGCTACAATTCAATGGAACTTGTATTCTCACTTCATGAATATCCACTTTACGTGGTGTTTCACTCCCACTAACTTCACCATTCTCAATGAACCTTGCATTTCCAGATTCAATAATCCCTGTAGTATGATAAGGACAGTAAAATCTATACCCTTTCGATTTTTCTGGATAACCAATGAAATAACCACTGATTGTCCTTGCATCCAGTTTCTTTTCTTGCGGATTGTAGTATCTAATTTCTGCCTGACAACCCCAAACATGCAGGTGTCTTATACTAGGTTTCCTTCCAGTCCAAAGTTCAAAAGGAGTCTTTGGAACTGACTTACTAGGAACCCTATTTAATACATACATGGCAGTTTTTAGAGCATAAGTCCACAATGAAACGGGTAAAGAAGAATTACTTAACATACTCCTAACCATATCCAGTAAGGTCCTATTACGCCTTTCAGATACACCATTCTGTTGCGGTGTACCGGGCATTGTGTATTGAGCACAAATACCACGCTTTTCCAGAAATTTAGCAAATGGGCCCGGATGTTGTCCACTTTCATCATACCTTCCATAATATTCACCACCCCTATCAGACCTGACAATCTTCACCTTTCTGTCTAATTGCCTTTCAACTTCATTAATATAAATCTCCAAAGCATTTGCAGCTTGAGATTTATCATGCAGCAAATAGACATAACCATAACGTGAATAATCATCAATGAAAGTGATAAAATATTTTTCTTTATTGAAGGCATTAACATCAAACGGACCACATATATCAGTGTGTATAATTTCAAGAAGCTGAGTGCTCCTTGTGGCTCCTTTCTTTGTGTGTTTTGTTTGTTTTCCTTTAATACAATCCACACAAACATTTAAATCAGTAAAGTCTAAATCCGGAAGGATTTCATTATTTACCAATCTTTTCATCTTTTCTTTGGAAATGTGTCCCAAACGTTTGTGCCACAAGTAAGCGGAACACTCATTAATTAAGGTACGTTTAGTACCAACATTATGGTGCAGAGTCATAAGCGTTTCAGCATAAAGATTATCAAGACATAATTTATATAATCCATCACATAAAGTACCATTACCAATCAAATGATTGTGCTTGTACAAACTGAAACTACCACTACCAAATTTAAAAGAGTATCCAGCAACATCAAGTTTGGAAATTGAAACTAAATTTCTAGATATACTAGGTACATAAAAAGTTTCACATAAATCCAAATGATATCCACTGTCGAGAATTAAACGGTAAGTCCCAACAGCTTCCACCGGAACTTTCACTCTATTGCCCATAAAGACAAACTTTTCATTTGGCCTTGTGGTTTGGGTCATAAGGAATCCCTGCATTGTATTAGAAACATGAGTAGTACAACCAGAATCAATCCACCAAGTATTATAAGGAACTTCAGCCAGGTTTGATTCATAACATACATAAGCACTAGGCTTACCTTTCTTTTCGAACCAAGCCTTACGTTTCAGGCAATCCCTTTTGAAATGCCCTTCCTTTTTACAGAAATGGCACCTCATCTTTGCATTACTTTCCTTTTTGTGGATTTTAGAAGAAGAGGCCTCATCAACTTTAAGGGGTCCTCCTCCTCCTCCTTTCTTCTCATGCTTCTTACCTTTATTCTTTTCAGCTCCTTGATGCTTTACATAATTGATGGAATGAGCTCCCTGATTCTTAAGTCTGGTTTCCTCCTGAACTAACATACTGTGCAATTCATGCACATTCCATTTATCTTTCATGGTGTTATAGTTCATTTGGAAAGGACCATACTCAGACGGTAATGAGTTCAATACGAACTGCACCAGGAAGTTCTCATCCACATCCATTCCCAATGCTTTTAATTTTGCCGCAATGCTTGTCATTTCAATAACATGCTCATGCATAGTACGCGAACCATCAAATTTCATGGTGGTCAGTGTACTCATAAGTGTCCCAGCAAGAGACTTATCAGCAGTTTGGGAGCGCTCTTCCACAAGTTTCATCATTTCAATGGAACTTTCAGTTTGTGGAAGAGCTGACTTAATGTTGCTTGCTATGCTCATTTTCATGTACATCAAACTTAATCTGTTGGATCTTTCCCAGTTCTTAAAATGGTTCTTTTCATCCTCAGTGCTTTCAGGAGTAATAGCACCATGTTCTTCTTCTCTAAGAGCCAAATCCATATCCATTACCCCAAGGTAAAAATTGATTTGCTCTTTCCATTCAGAGAAGTTCAGCCCATTAAAAACTGCAACAGTTGAGAACATGGAATGTGTGGCAACAGGTACTGCAAGGAATAATATTTAAAATATTAATGCTTTGAGTCATACATGTCACATACTAACATACTTCACAGATTCAAACATACTAACTTCAATGCATATCAATGTTCACCTTTGGGGATCCATTAACATACAACATTAACTGTAATGATGCTATATAAATTTCTCATAATTTGGCAATGATGCATACCCCTATCATAAATATTTGTCATCTTTGGATGTCCAAATATGAGGAAATATGCCAACAATACCAACATCCATGTTCATTTTATAAAACAAATAACCAACCTTGGGTTGATCCCCAACTGTTCTATAATAATGAACTTCAATATACCACAACCAGAAAATTATTTCATACTATTCATAGCATCACAGTCATGGTAATTGAAATAAAATCATAATATTTGAAATTAAAATAACTCTTCAAGATTTGGCCACTTTGGTGACTAACAAATCTACCATAATTAATTTCAAAACTTTAATATTTCATAATACTATGTCTAACC
>JAVKPL010006326.1:0-26027 GCA_032173675.1 Gastrolobium villosum
AAGTCTCTAAACGTTTGGTAGTGCGGATCATCCTAGACTTAAGGATGTCATCGAATACTATGTCCTAGAGTTATACTTTGACTGTACAACTTTATCCGCCTGAAAATGGGGAGAACGGTGTACTCTTGGGTATAACTCGAATACATAAGTATAGATGCACATGTCGAAAGGACTCACAATCCTCTATAAGGGATTAGTCGTTCACAAAGACCGGTAGGGCTGAGAAGACTTCTAGTTGACTCGGGAATCTATGCATAGTAAGAGATCATGAAGAGTCATGATATGTCTTAGAGTCAATAGAAGAAGATTCCTAGTTCTTGTGAAATATTATATTTAGTCAATAAAGAGAGATGATACTCTATCCTTGCTCTCGACTAAATGTGAATGACGATGTGAGGGATAATGCTGGCACGATATCCAAATCAGAAAGGTAGATCACTTGATCAACTCAATTAGTTCTGGGGCTACAAAGCATTGCTAGAGTATCATGTCTCTCCACTAATGGGCCCAAATATGATGGTAGGCCAAAGAGGCCTTGGGGCATGAATCCTAGTAAGTCAAAGAGTCGACTTACCAAAATAAGGGTTTGGGCAAATTTGAAATTTGAATTTGAATTTCGAATTCGAATTACGAACTGAGATAATATTGAATTTATATTTGAGTTTTAATTTCAAATTGGAATTTGAAATTTGAATTTGAATTTTAAATTCTATGAGTTTAGGTTGTTGAGAATAATTTAAAATTATTTAACGGAATAATCAAATAGAGATTGGATGAAGATTCTCTCAACTACTCTTTCATTTGAATTCGGAATTTAAATGAATACTATTGCAACAAAATTTATGAGGAAAGGAAAGGAATTAAAGGGGCGCATAATTAAAGGGAGAAAATCAAGGAAAGTCCCTCTCATCATTCAATGTGTGCGCCTAATTAAAGGAGACTGATGTGGGGCGCCTAATTAAAAGGAGAGAATCAAGGAAAGTCCCTCTCATCTTTTAATTTGTGCGCCTAATCAAAGGGTGGCGCTGATGTGGTTGATCAGATTATATAAAGACATGATGCTACATCTCTCCTGTACGTAAGTGATTCTACAGCTCCAACCTTTCCTCTTCTCTCTGTTGTTGCACCATCACCTAGCCTCAAGACACCATTACAGTCTTGATAAAAATAATCCAAACAATTGGTAGCTCTTCCTTGCATGCGCCTAGCCAGCCATCGAGGATAAGGAGGGATCAAGGAGAAAGAGTTCTCGCTAGCAAGAAGGAGATAACCGTGTGGATCACCGTTGGAGTGCGTCATCCTTTTGCGCCTACAAGTGAAAAGGTAATTCGGAAACCCTATATCGTTTCAACGTAAATCATTCATACATGGGGTGTATAGATGGTCTATGCTTCCACTGTGAAATTTTTTATTTTTCCACCCATGTATGCGCTCCATAGTTTGACTATGGTGCCGCTTTCGAACCTTTATGGTAGTGAATATTAGGCAGTAAATTACTAGAGCAAAAATTTAGTTTAATTTAAATGAGAAGTTGAGGCGGATGATTGGACATCCAAGAAAAGATAAGATTAAGAATGGCTGAACAAATGTATTTGGGAGAAAGTTGCTATAGTCCCTATAGAGGAGAAGATAATAGAAACTTGTCGAAGATGGTTTGGTTATGTGAGGAGAAGACAAACATGTTAAGAACCTTGGGATACACCACCCCAAAAGCTAGCTCAAAGGGTGGGAGTGCCCAAGGCCTTATAAAGGCCACATTAGATGCATATACAACCAATGTGGGCTATATATCTCAACACGCCCCCTCACACGAGAACCCATTGGGCTTGAAGAGTGGATGATGCAACAGGCCCAACCTACCTGTGGTAAGAGAGTCCACAAGAGAAAGTGGCGGACGGGGAGACTCTGATACCATGTTAAGAGCCTTGGGATACACCACCCTAAAAGCTAGCTCAAAGGGTGGGAGTGCCCAAGGCCTTATAAAGGCCACATTAGTTGCACATACAACCAATGTGGGACTATATATCTCAACACAACATAGTGCCAATGCGAAAAGTAAGCCAAATGGAAGATAATCCAATTAAAAGAGGTAGAGAAAGATTGAAGAAAACTTTTGGAAAAGCCACTAAATACCTTACTCTAGTGGATTTGGTTTTGAAAGAGCCCAATACAAATAGCATCATTAGATTCATGTAGTTGACTCTACCTAGTGGGATAAGGCTTGGTTGTGGTTGCATACATGATTTTGTGCATGTTAGTGTTTGTCATGAACCAATTATAGCAAAATCTTAAGCTGTTGGATGGAAGCACATGCAGTTTTATATCTCACACAGTCACACCCGTTCATATAAGAGTATTTTGGGTTTGAAGCATAGATAGTATACAAGCCCGTCCTACCTTGTGATGAAACTTAATTTCTATTTAGAAAAAATGAGGGAAACGAAGATTGGACAGTAGACTACATAGTTATAGAGGCTCTAATAGCATGTCATGAATCAACTATCCCGAAAGTTTGAGCTATTGGGTGAAAGCATATATCTAATGACCTTAATGTCTGTGTATGAACTTTTGTGAGCAAGATCAACCCTGAAAATAGTGCTATGGAGAAATGAGTAATACTATACTGACATGCTAGAATTCCGATAGAATCCCTACAATTCAATTTATCCTTTTGGTGATACTTGTAATGTTTCTTCAATTTTTTTCTCTTCACACCAAAAGAAAAATGTTCCATATGTTGTGGTAAAAAAAAAGTTTTGCATCTTTTATCCATCATTTATTTAAAAGAAATCAGGTATATAACTTCGGCAAAAAAATTTAAATATTTTTTTTTAAAATAATTACATAAATATAGTTATTTTGAAATTATTTACACAAGTATAGCAGTTAAACAAGCCCAAATAGGGCGTGACCATTTGGACAGAGACACGCCCAAGTGGGGCGTGAGTGATGAAAGAAATACGCCCAGATGAGACATGAGTTGAGCGGAGAGGGACACGCCTAGATGAGGCGTGACCCAAGAGGGAAACACGCCCATCTTAGGCGTGATCGCATACTTAGAAAAACAATTTGACAGTGAGCTATTTTTTTAATGGAACATTCAGCTTCAATGAGCTATTTTTTTAATGGAACATTCAACTTTTAGTGAGCTATTTTTTATTTCAATAGGTGGCGTGAAACTTTAGCATTTCGACCGGAGACTATTCAACAACTTTCTTTTTCTTTTTCTTTTTTTCATATCCAACACCATTTCATTTATGATACCACCATCCCTGTCCTCACTTGTGGTTCTCACAATTATTTTTATAAAAAAAAACATTAATCATAAATGGGGTTGCACCTCTCATGCAACTGCAACACTTTCACCTCTCCCGCAGAACCATAACGGGGCTCACCATGTATTTTTGAAAAATAAAACAAAAAATTAAGCAATAATTTTTCCTATGTCTATCCCATAAGAACACACTTCTCCTGTGAAAGGAGAAGTGTTTTTCCCATCATAAATTAAGAAAAAGGAAGTTTATTGTGACTTTTGAAACATTGGATTTAGAACATGACACATACAAAGCCAAGTTAAGTCGAGCAAATCTTCACGTGTACAATTGAAAGTTATGTTTTGAAAATATCTGTTGAACTTCGGAGAGAGATGACGTCAGAAGATCTTGGCCTTCAAGACAAGTACAAAATCAGTGGCCTTTAACCAAAATAAAAGAGAAAATAAAAATCAACGGTCTCTCCAAAGCTGGAAGGGAAAAATCAATCAATCAATCAATATAAGCAAATCTCGTTCACGCCCAGATTGGGTGTGTCTCCCTCTTGGGTCACGTCCAAATAGGGCATGTCTCATTCCTCTCGGGTCACGCCTATTCTAAGCGTGTCTCTCTTCTGGGTCACGCCTGTTTACGGGCGTGAGTGATCATGCCTATTCTAAGCGTGTTTGAGTGTAATAGATTCATATTTAATTTCAAAATGACTATATTTACGTAATTTTTTATTAAAAAAATAATAAATTAATTTCTTTGCCATATAACTTCATTTAAAATGTAACTATTGATTTTCTTTCTCATTTTATAAATTTAACACAAATGACAAGCAACATCATTGGACTAATTTATTTCATAAAAAACATGGTTAATGACCGCAACAACCCCATATCAATATTATGTTAACCTCAATCACCTAAGAAAAATGTGTAATTATTCCAACAGACTTGTAAATTCTACTAATTTCATCATTCCTTTTATAAGCTAGGAAATAAGAATGAAATTTTTATAAAATTGAAATAAAAATAAAAAGTAAGTTAAATGAATAAAGTTTTTTTATTTAAAATTCAATAAAATAACAAAATCAAATGAAACAAATGCCAAAATCTAAAAAAAAAAAACATTCTTGACATAATTAGGCATAGCTCTCTCAAATTTTTAATTTTTGTATTTGGAGGACTTACATCCAAGACCTTACTTAAGCGGAAAGAAGAATGTATAACTTGAAACAACTAGGTTTGCTTATAACACAATTTCTAATTAGGCATAGCTTTGTGTTGTTTGTTGCCTGCTTCCCCTTACTTAAAAAAAACTACCACTTTATGAAGTTATTTTATTTATCCTTGAATACATTCAAACATTTTGTCTGTTTTTTGCATGCATGATTTTTTTATTTAAATCAAGTAAGAGGAAGTATATGGTATATGCCAGTTAGACAAGATGTTGGTCAACTATGTTTTAGAGGTAAAAATTAGGGATCCGTCACATTATACAATAAGATGCCTAACTTAGGTCTCTGGGATAAATCTTACAAACTGCAACTAATGGATATGGAACACTAACACATAGGGATGTGCATGGGTCGAACCAAACCGGATTTTTTGAAAAATCAAACCGAATTGGTTTAAATGGTTCGGTTCGAAAGTGGTTCGGTTCGGTTCAAAACTGGTTCGGTTCGGAAGTGGTTTGGTTCAAAACTGGTTCGGTTCAAAACTGGTTCGAATCAGAAGTGGTTCAGAACCGGTTCGGAAGTGGTTCGGGTCGACCCTCTTTTGAAAAGAGAAAAAAAATAAAAAATAAAGTTATAAAAATTAATTTGGTTCGGTTCGAAAGTGGTTCGTTTCGGTTCGGAAACGGTTCGATTCTTAAACCGGTTCTAAAACCGGTTCGGTTCTTAAACCGGTTCTAAAAAGCGGTTCGGTTCATGAACCGGTTCTTTAAAAATCGGTTCTTTAAAAACCGGTTCGGTTCATGAATTGGTTTTTAAAAACCAGTTATTTTATGGGGCGGTTCGGTTCGGTTCATAGTTCGACCCAATATTTTGGATATTTTGCACAACCTTAAACAGAACACAAGAAATTAAGCTATTAAGAGTCATTTGATAGTTTTTAAAGAAACTCTTGGAGAAAGAGAGGAGAGAAAGAAAAGAATTCATACTGGAGAATATGAAGTAATGTATTGATTGACGTTGGGTTACAAGCAAGGCAGTAACATATATAGACATGCAAACAATGCTGCCTCTACCCTAGTGCATAACCGCACACTCTAACCAAAACACTAACAGCCTTTAACCAATTCTAACAACCTCTAACTAATTCTAACAAACTCTAACAGACTAGAGAAGGAATCCAGTGGGACAAGTGTATGACACTATGATGCACCCAGACTCAGCAGTGATGCAACCGAACATCAGTTGCTAATAGCCCCCTGCAAACTCAGCTGTGGAGAGGTTGAACAACGTCGTGAACACTGAGTTTGTCACGCAATTCAGTAAAACGAGGAGTAGAAAGTGGCTTGGTGAGGGTGTCTGCAAGTTGAGCCGACGAGGGAACATGAGACACATGAAGAGTGTTGGATAAAACCCGTTCTCTAACAAAGAAAATATCGAGCTCCATATGCTTCGTTCTGGAATGCAACACAGGATTGTGAGACAAGGCAACAGTGCTGAGATTGTCACAGTAAATATGAGGAACAGTGATAGGAACATGCAATTCGTGAAGAAGAGACTGAACCCATAAGACTTCAGAGGCAGCAAGAGCCAGGCTACGATACTCAGCCTCAGTGGACGACCGAGCAACCAGCGTTTGCTTTTTAGACCACCATGAAATGAGATTAGGTCCAAGGAACAGACAGGCACCCGAAGTAGAACGACGATCATCAGTGTCACTGGCCCAATCAGCATCACAATAAGCAATGAGAGACAAGCTGGAGCAAGGTCGAACAGGTTTCAACAAAAGGCCATATGTGATGGTGCCTTGAAGATAACGTAAAATCCGTTTAACAGCATTCCAATGATCAACCAAAGGTTGTGCCATAAACTGGCAAACTTTATTCACAGCGAAGCTAATCTCTGGACGTGTGATTGTTGCATATTGAAGAGCTCCAACGATTGACCTGTAAAGAAAAGGGTTGTCATAGTAATGGGAACCATGTTTGGTTAACTTGCAGCTGGTACTCATAGGAGAAGGCATGCTTTTGGCATCAGACATGTTAGCCCGAGCTAACAGCTCTCTGATATATTTGGACTGAGAAAGAGAGAGAGATTCAGCAGAGTGTCGCTTGACTTCAATCCCCAAGAAGTAGGATAAGTGTCCAAGATCTTTGAGAGCAAATTTAGAGTTCAAAGCAGTAACCAACTGTGTAATGTATGAGGCATCATTGCCTGTAACTATGATATCATCAACATAGATTAAAACATAAGTGGAGTTGTGATTCTGATGAAGAGTAAACAAAGAGGGATCACATCGACTGCCTGTGAAGCCAAGCTGATGGAGAGCAGTTTTCAGTTTATCAAACCAAGCTCTTGGAGCTTGTTTTAAACCATACAAAGCTTTGTGAAGTTTGCAAACTAATGAGCGATCAGTGACCTCAAATCCTGGGGGCTGAGTCATGTAGACATCCTCAACTAAATCACCATTGAGAAAAGCATTATTAACATCCAATTGTCTCAACTGCCAGCCATAGGTAAGAGCCAAGGTAAGCATGATACGAATTGTTACTGGTCGAACCACAGGAGAGAAGGTTTCTGTGTAATCAAAGCCTTCTTGTTGATGAAACCCCTTGGCAACGAGACGTGCTTTGTATCTGTTGACAGTGCCATCAGGATTCTCTTTGATTTTGAATATCCACTTGCAGCCAATGGCTTTCCTGTGAGAAGGAAGAGTGACTAGAGACCAGGTGTTGTTGGATTGCAGTGCACGGAATTCAGCTTGCATAGCCTCTACCCATGGAGGACTGGTCAAGGCTTGCTTCACAGTTAGAGGTTCCATGTGAGTGAGAAGGACAAGAGACCGAGCTAAAGCTTTAGACCGTGTGATGACTGAACGAGGTGAAGAAGGAGATGGATCAGACACTGATGGTTGATAGTCAGATGAGGAAGAAGGCAAAGGAGATGAGGTAGACGAGGAGTGGGATACAGGAGATACAGAAGTGGACTGATCAGAAGAGGAAGCAAAAGGAACAATTTGAACTGCAGGAATAGGAGAGTTGGAATGACTATGTGTCGAAACACAAGGTGCAGCTGTAGCAACAGGAGTGGACATGGAAGCTGAAGTAGAGGAAACATGTGGTGTTGAGACAGAAGTCTGTAAGAATGAATTGTTAATAGGTGAAAGATGGTGTGTATGGAAAGAAACATCAGTAGGAGTGGAAGAAAGGGAATGATGCACATTGTATCTTGGTAAGACAGAAAGAGGAGGAACAGGAGAAGTGGTGAGGGGTTGAGAACTAGTGGTGACATTCCACAAGGAATAAGGAAACTTGCTCTCATGAAACAACACATCTTTTGAGACATAGACACGACCATCTTGAGTTTGACACAGATATCCTTTGTGATTGGTGGCATAACCCAAGAATAGACACTCTTGAGAACGAAAATCTAATTTGTGTTTGTTAAAGGGGCGAAGAAAAGGGAAACAAGCACAACCAAAGACTTTAAGAAACTTGTAATCAGGTTGCTTGTCATACAATTTTGTGAAAGGAACAGCAAAATTCAAAGCTGCGGTAGGTAACCTGTTAATGAGAAAAACAGCAGAGATAAAAGCATAGTCCCAATACTTTAATGGAAGAGAAGCATGAGACAACATTGTCAAACCTGTCTCAACAATATGTCGATGCTTTCTCTCAACCACACCATTTTGATGATGAGTATGAGGACAAGCCACTCTATGATTAATACCATGAACAAGGAGAAATTGTTTAAAGGACCGAAACTCACCTCCCCAATCAGTTTGGATTGACTTAATAGGTAAATTAAACTGTGTCTTGATAAGAGAATGAAAATTTTGAAATGTGGATAGAGCTTCAGATTTTAACTTGAGAGGATATATCCATGTGTACCTAGTGTGTGCATCAACAAAGGATATGTAGTAAGTGTACCCCATCACAGATTTAATAGGTGCAGGTCCCCACAAATCACTGTATATCAATTCAAAAGGTTGAAGATAAACAGTAGTGGATAAGGAAGAAGGTAACCGATGAGCTTTTCCTACACAACATGCTGAACAAAAGAGATCCATTCCTTTATTGCTAACACCAGGTATATTACAAGTATGAAGAACAGACTTTAGAGCATCCTTATGTGGATGTCCAAGACGACAATGCCACAAAGACAACATGAAACTACCTAATTCAGAAGTTGTATCTTTGTCTGGTTGATGGTTATTACATTTTGGTAAAGATGGAGGTGAAGAAACAATATTACAAGTTGAGGCTGTAGATTTCAATGAGTCCTGAGGAGTATATGACAATTGGGAAGTATTCTGAGAGGCACGAGTGAGGCCTTGATGGCCTTGATGCAGATGAAAGTCTGTGAACTTGTAGAGACCACTAGAGTCCACTTGACCTTCAAGTAAAACTTGATGAGACTCCTGAGATTTCACAAGACAGAAAGTAGGGTGAAATTCAAAATACACAGAATTATCCTTAGCAAACTTACTCACACTGACAAGATTTTTCATAATTGAAGGTACAACTAGCAGATTCTTGAGATGCAAGTGTGTGTTGGTGTGCAAAGGAGAAGGAACAAGTGAAGAACCAATAGCTGTTACAGTTAAACCTTGACCATTTCCAATCATGATGTGATCTGAGCCACTCAATTGCTGACTTTGAAGAAGGTTGAGAGGATTTGAAGTAACATGATGTGTGGCTCCAGAATCAGGATACCAGTCATGCGTGGAATCTGTTGCAGGTGTAGGTAGAATTCCAGGCTGAGCAGCAATCAGGGCATGTGGTTGAGAAGGACTGTTCTGACTTCGAGTGTACTGAAATGCTCGATTCTGTTGAGAAGGATTGTTATGAGGCTGAGTGTACTGAGGAGCAAAGTACTGTGAATTATGATTTGGCTGAATCATAGGAACAAAGTTCTCATCAAACCGATGCCAACATGCATGAACATCATGACCAAACTTATAACACAACTGGCATTGAGTGTTTGAGCGTTCTCCACGTCCTCTCCCTCGACTGAAACGAGCACCATATCGTCCTCTTCCTCT
This sequence comes from Gastrolobium villosum, assembly GCA_032173675.1. NCBI lineage: Eukaryota > Viridiplantae > Streptophyta > Magnoliopsida > Fabales > Fabaceae > Gastrolobium > Gastrolobium villosum. The sequence continues at coordinate 9,476 of JAVKPL010006326.1, forward strand.
GTTAGATGCATAGAATCGACTGGAAGCATTATATCCAGTAACTTGTTCCTGATTGCGTGGAGAAGAAGCAAACTGAGTCTCAATGACTTTGCTATTATCACTATCAACCTGTTTGTCTGTCATGTGCTTTTGTAGTGTGAGATTGACAGCAGCATTTTCTGAGATCAAAGACTCCGATTGTTTTGCTAAGATTTGTTCATGTGTAAGGAGTTGAATTCCTAGATCTTCAATGGTGTAAGGATTTTCTCTAGCATTGACAGTTGCAACAAATGCTACATATTCTCCTGGTAGTCCTCCAAGAATGATATCTGTTCGTTCCTCATCACTCAAGGGACTACCTATAGCTTTGAGAGAATCACAAATACCTTTGATGCGTGAGAGAAATTCCTTTGCTGTCTTAGAACCTTTTTTGATTGAGTGAAGTTCAGATCGAAGTAATCTAGCTTTTGACTTCATCATACCTTGAAAGAGTCTGTGTATCTTGTTCCATGCTTCATAAGAATGTTTTACTCTGAGAATTTCATTGACAACTGATTCAGAAATAGTTGATAAAAGCCATGACAAAAGCATTGAGTCTTGTGTGATCCAATCCACATATTCTGGATTCTGAATTCCATTTAACAAATCTTCTTGCGACAGAAATTGAAGAGGTATTTTAGGATTGACTAGAAAACGATGCATTTGGTGAGAGGCGATGATTGGCTCAACGATTTGATTCCAGAAGAGATAATTCTCTTCGGTTAACTTCACTGTGATTTGTTGATTGAACAGCTGTGGTGCTTTGATCTCTGTTGCTCGATTCTCCATGCTTGCAGTTTGATTTGTTGTAGATCTGTGGTTCGAATCTGGAGTGGGAGGAGCTGTAGCGGAAGACATGATAGAGTTCTATATGATTCAGGCCTTCAAGAAGAAGGCTCTGATACCATAAAGAAACTCTTGGAGAAAGAGAGGAGAGAAAGAAAAGAATTCATACTGGAGAATATGAAGTAATGTATTGATTGACGTTGGGTTACAAGCAAGGCAGTAACATATATAGACATGCAAACAATGCTGCCTCTACCCTAGTGCATAACCGCACACTCTAACCAAAACACTAACAGCCTTTAACCAATTCTAACAACCTCTAACTAATTCTAACAAACTCTAACAGACTAGAGAAGGAATCCAGTGGGACAAGTGTATGACACTATGATGCACCCAGACTCAGCAGTGATGCAACCGAACATCAGTTGCTAATAGTTTTAAATATTACTTTTTTTTAATTAATATCCAAAAAAAAAATATTACTTTTTTAACAAGCCCCTGGAATATAAGTCCTTTAGAATTGAAATGTGAATAATTTACAGGCCCACCACCCAAAAGCCTTTTCTTTCGTGATTGAAAACATGAAACATTTACATGCCTACAACATCAAAGAACGCATTTTAGGGATTGAAACATGGATTTTTTTCCTTTTTTATTAGAAAACAAGGGGTGGTGACAATCAAATCCATCGCCACTTGGTCATAGTCTCTAATATCATTATAAGTAATCACTTCATCTAAAAGCTCAAGTTGTTAAGTGTCATGTTAGTGGTTTTATATATTACTTCTCGAATATGGACCTCATACCATAATTCTTTTCGCTTGAACTATGAAGCATGATATCACTTTTCTATTGTAACGCCCTATTTGCAGCCGATTAATTAACTTTCATATGATAATACGCACAATATACTTTATAAATTAAATGTGGAAGCTAACTAGTTAACCTTTTTTCTTTTTACTTATGTATTGCAACCATATCTACTCTTTTTACATTTCGCGGACGACATTCCGTCTATTTTTCAAACTATTAGGATTAATTCCCATCCTAGAAATTTTCACCTGATTAACTATTTACCAATATACAAGCATGCTACAAAAATGAATAAACATCTTGCCTAACCATCCACGACATACTATGAAGCATCGACACTTCAAAAACCCAGACGTGTCGTGTCCGACACTCTCCGACACTCCCACACTCCCCAACACTCAAACACGCATTATAGAAATTCAAAAAAGGTTCAAAGATTGCGTTGCGTTGAGTTTTTAGTTCCAACTATTAGATTCGTTGGATTACGATTACCATTTTATTGAGTTTAATATAAATATTTGGGATATCTTATGTTTCTTTGCAAAACTGATAAATATTACAAGTTTAGTTTTATTTTTTTGTTAAATTATTGAATATTAAATATAATATTACTACATAAATTAAAATTATTATTTAATATCAAAACATGTCCTAACTTGTCGAAATCTAACATTTTTTAGAATTAACGTGTCGAAGTGTCGTGTCGTGTTGTATCGTGTCACGTGTCCCGTGTCGGTGTCGATGCTACATAGACGGCATAGGCTGTCTCGTAGTAATATTATCTCCATATAATATCCATGATGTTACTTAAATAATTATATCATATAAACAAAAGAGATGCAATTAAATAAGTAACATAGACCTGACTATGCATCACTACAACATATACAGACTAGCAGCATGGCATAGACATCACCTATGCTCTCAAAATAATGACATGACATATAGATACATATCCAAAATAATGACATCGCATATAGATCATATCCAAAATTAAACCATGCCAAATACATATCAGCATATCAATCAAATCACATTATCATGTCAGATAGTATCTCTCCTCTGGCCTCTTGCCACGCGATGCCTCAACAACATCAACTCCTGTACCGGAAATGATAGTCTCTATAATGCGGGGTGAGATAATATAATTACCTCAGTCAACTAGGGACCCTTAGAGAGCTCCTCCACCCCTAAGCTCATTTCTGCATAAGCACAGTATAAAAATTCATGCATGCATCAGAATATGTATGACAATGCAGTGTGCAATAATGTAATCCTACTGGCCAAAGAATATAAACTGTATGAATTCCGCAAGGAAACACCATCTCATACTATGCATAAGGAAACATCATCTTATGCCTCACACAAGGAAACACCGTCTTGTCTGGCACACAAAAATACATTCATATACATGCAGCATAAAACAAATAATATCAACACCCTCCCTCGGAGTTTGGTGGAACAAACGGGGGATTAACCTCAAGGACCGAAACTTACCTCGCAAGCAGTGTCCTCTAATAAACCTCGTGTCCGAATAATCCGAACCACGATCAACCTAGTTCCAAATTGTGAAGACAATTAGTACATAACTAATCTATCACATTCAGTTTCCAATACTACACATACAAGACACCTACACTTGATTTTGAGTGCAATTTATCAATGTGTTCTACATGGCAATTTCATAATTTTTTCTTTTACGGAACCAATCTCAAGCAAGTTTAACAAAAGGACTCACTTATAAATCTTCCCCCAACTACTCATACCATTTTTTTTTCGAATTTGACATATAGCCAAAAAAACCATGATTTTCTATAGTGAGCTAAATAGTGATTTCTTTTTTTTTTTTTCGTTTTTCATCAAGAAGCAATCGTAAGCAATCCTAAGCATATTTAATAAAGGAAGCTATATCCAAATCACTCTTTAACTATCCATACCATAAATTACCTCAATGTAAAAAATTCACAAATCTCCAACTCAAGCAAATATGGATTCCAATCTGTGGAAATCGCTCAAATCAACGTTGGGATCAACTATACAACATGAATATACCACAAACAACCATCATAATCTATAAAATACTCACATTTTCATGCATTATTCATCACAAAACCTAAAATTCTTAAAATTTCATGAAAACAAGAAAAAAGAGGTAATTCCTTAGCACAATGTACCCAAGAATGAAGGGAAAAGCTTAATCTAAGCTCCCATGGCTTCAAGCTCCATCAAAACCCATATTTTCCATGAAATTGGAAATCTTTGGGGAAGAGGAAATCTCTCTACAGTGAACCACACACAAGAGTATGGGTGCCAATGTATTCCTCTCAAAATTTCTCACACGTTTGGCTTTGGAACGAAGTGATTTGGAGGTCTCTAGCTCTCTCTACGGATTTTGGAAAATTTCACTCAAAAACTTTTTTTTCTCCCTCACTATCGAGTCCGCTGGAAGACGAAGAAGAAATAAGAAATTTTTGAAACTTTTCACTTTACACAGGTTAAGTGAAATTCAACTAGGTCAAATCCTCTCTCTTCCTTCATGTCTTCCTCAGAGCGTTCTTCTGCTTCCTCATTTGTTCCCAATACTCAGTCCTCTGGAGACAACTTAAGCATGCAGATTACTAGTCACCGGTTGAACGGCAAAAATTTTCTGCCATGGTTTCAATCTGTTAAGTTGGTGATCCAGGCAAAAGGAAAGATGGGTTATCTTGAGGGAAAAATGAAGAAACCTGTTGAGGATTCTCCTGATTATGAAAATTGGGAGATTAATAATTCCTTGGTAATGGCATGGCTGACTAATTCCATGGAACCACATATTGGCCAAACCTATTTGTTCTTCGACACTGCCAAGGAGATTTGGGATACTGTTCAACAAAATTATTCAGATCTTGAAAATACCTCTCAAATCTTTGAACTGAGAAATAAGTTGAGAGACTTTCGTCAAAAAGGTATGACTATTACTGAATATTTTACTGCACTAACAAATTTATGGCAGGAATTGGATCTTTATTATGCATCCAATCTTAAAGGATTGGAAGCTAATACCCAATTTAAAAAACACTTGGAGAAGGAAAGACTGTATGATTTCCTTGCCGGACTCAACCGAGATCTTGATGAGGTTTGTGGTCGAATATTGGGGCAGCGACCGTTACCCTCCCTTGCTGATGCCTTTGCTGAAATTCGTAGAGAAGCCAGTAGACGGAGAGTTATGCTGGGAGAAAAAGAGTCGCTTGATAAGTCTGATGATATGTCTGCATTAGCTGCCAACCGTACCATTGACCGTTCCTCTGAAGAATCAAAACGGGATGGTCGTCCATGGTGCACCCATTGCAATAAAATTGGTCATACCCGTGAGAAATGTTGGGAATTCCACGGGCAACCTGCAAATTGGAAGCCCAAAGGAAAAAGTAAAGGTCTTGCATATCAGGTCTTTACTGATGACAAGGTTGATGAGCCTAATGCATCCTCTAACTCTGATGGTGTCTTTCTTAGCAAGACTCAGTTTGAACAATTTCAGAGGCTTTTGACTCAACCTCCTAAAGCCACTAGTAATGTGGTCCAGCAAGGTACAGCTTTTCATGTTGATAGTCAAAATCATTGGATCCTTGATTCTGGAGCCTCTGATCATATGACAGGTAATCTTGGCTTGTTTTGTTCATACACTCCATATTCTGAACCCTCTAGGGTCAAGATCGCCGATGGCAGTTTTTCCCAGATTGCAGGACACAGAACCATTAAACTTTCTGAGCTGATTAATTTAACATCATTTCTTTATGTTCCTTCTCTGACTTGTAATCTCATTTCCATAAGCAAGCTGACTTCTGAGTTGCATTGCTTTGCTAAATTCTTTCCACATGGTTGTGTTTTTCAAGAACAGGACTCGGAGAGGAAGATTGGCAGTGCTAGAGAAGATGGTGGACTTTACTACTTTGAGGAGGATGTGACTCATGAAGCCGTTTTCGTAGAAAAAAACTCCATGTTTCCTTTTGATTCATGTAATGATGTTATGCTGTGGCACCGTAGGCTGGGCCATCCAAATTTTATTTATCTTCAGAAGTTGTTACCAAACTTATTTATTAATAAAAGTCCTAGTTTGTTTTCTTGTGATATTTGTCAACTTGCCAAACATACTCGTGCTCATTATCCTTCTAAAGTTCACCATGACTCTTCCCCATTTTCCTTAATTCATAGTGACATATGGGGTCCAGCCCGTGTTAAAAATATTTCAGGTACTCGATGGTTCATTACCTTCATTGATGACCATTCCCGAGTTTGTTGGGTATATCTTCTAAAGGACAAGTCCGATGCTGCATCCGTGTTTCAAAAATTTCATGCCATGGCTCAAACACAATTCCAAGTTGCTATACAAACTCTTCGTACAGATAATGGCAAAGAGTACTTTAACTCTATTCTTGGAGAATATCTTTCCCAACATGGCATCCTTCACCAAAGCTCGTGTCCTGACACACCCCAACAAAACGGAGTTGCGGAAAGAAAAAACCGACATCTCCTTGAAGTTGCTCGAGCTCTTATGTTTACCACGAGTGTTCCTAAATATCTTTGGGGAGAGGCGGTTCTCACTGCCTCGTATCTGATAAATCGAATGCCATCTCGCATTCTAAAATTTCAGTCTCCTCTTTCTCGTCTTTGTCGTACCTTCTTCTTCCTTCCGAGGCGCGTCTCCTCCTTACCTCCCAAGTTATTTGGTTGTGTTGTATTTGTCCATATTCCCTCCCATCAACGGTCTAAGCTTGATCCTAAGTCTCTCCAGTGTGTCTTTATTGGTTATTCTCCTACTCAACGTGGCTATAAGTGTTATTCACCCTCCCTTCGTAAGGTTTATGTCTCTATGGATGTCACCTTTTCTGAGAATGACTCTTTCTTCCCCGTGACTTCTCTTCAGGGGGAGTCTATAGGAGTAGATGAAGATCAGTCATGGGAACCTAGTGATGCCACAGTATTACCTCTATTTTTGGAAACAGGGTGAGCTACAGAATCCACACCATCAGGAGCCTCCTCAAAGTGGGGACAAGTTTATAGCAGGCGAACGTCTCCTCAAAGTGTGAATAACCTAGAGCCTCTACACTGCCAGGATTCTGAACCATGTTCTAGTTCCAGCACCCCAACACTTGAGTGTCATGATGAAAATGATCTAAACTTGCCTATTGCTCTCAGAAAAGGTACTCGATCTTGTACTACTCATCCTATTTCTAATCATATTTCATATGGAAAGTTGTCCCCAGGGTTTCGTGCTTTCAATACTATGTTGGATAATACAAAGATACCGAGAAATATACATGAGGCTCTCGATGATCAAAAATGGAGAGATGCTGTCTTTGAAGAAATGAATGCTTTAGAAAGAAATGGAACTTGGGAGATAGTGACCCTACCCAAGGGAAAACAGGCAGTAGGATGCAAATGGTTGTTTACAATAAAATTCAATGCAGATAATAGCATCAACAGATACAAGGCAAGATTGGTTGCAAAGGGTTTCACTCAGACTCATGGGATAGATTATCATGAGACTTTTGCTCCGGTTGCTAAAGTCAATACCATCCGAGTTCTCTTATCTCTTGCTGCCAACCTAGATTGGCCTCTACAACAGTTAGATGTGAAGAATGCATTCCTAAATGGTGACTTACATGAAGAAGTCTATATGGATCCTCCACCTGGTTTTGAAAAGGGAAATGGATCAGTGTGTAAACTAAAAAAGTCTCTATATGGATTAAAATAGTCTCCCAGAGAATGGTTCGACAAATTCACACAAGCAGTCAAAAGAAGAGGCTTCATTCAAGCACAGACTGATCATACTCTCTTCCACAAACACTCTAAGGATGGTAAAATTGCTATTCTTATTGTATATGTAGATGATATAATTCTTACAGGTGATGATATTGAGGAATTGAACACCTTGAAGAAATATCTAGCAGCTCAATTTGAACTCAAAGATCTTGGCACTCTCAAATATTTTCTTGGTATGGAAGTTGCTAGGAGCATAACAGGCATCACTCTCACACAAAAGAAATATGTTCTAGATCTTTTGATGGAAACAGGAATGTTAGGATGTAAACCTGCTGAGACACCCGTGGAACCTAATACCAAGTTAGGTATTGAAGATGGGAATGAGGTGGATAAAGAACAATATCAGCGATTGGTTAGTAAACTAATTTACTTATCTCATACGCGTCCTTACATTGCCTTTGCGGTGAGTATGATTAGTCAATTCATGCACTCACCCAAGGAAAAGCATCTTAGTGCAGTCTATAGGGTGCTTCGATACCTCAAGAACACTCCAAGAAGAGGATTATTGTAACGCCCTCCCTTGTATGCATCCAAGAGAGTCGTTTGCTAAGCGGAATTAGAGTCTTTAACGTCACATAAGCTAGCAGAGATTCTTATTCTAAATTCAAATCCGAAGAACGTTTCAAAAATCCTTATCACTTCTGTTTGGACGATAAAAAATATTTCAAGTAATTTAGAAAGAGCACGTTGGGGGCTTCGCGTGCATATAAAATAATAGTAAATCGGAGTTCGTTTGCTCATAAAAGCACCACCCGTAAGGTGCACTGTAAAAATTTCAGCACTTAAGTCTTTCAAAGTTCCTTTCACAAACGATTTCCAAAACAGCCGCTGTTCATAAAAGTTCAAGGTAAAATAGAGGTAACAAAGTCTACAGTCATCCAAGAGTACCAAAATATTAAGCATTATAGTCATCCAATCAATCAAATAGCAACAGTACAAGTCCAATCATCAGCAAGCAACAGCAAACATCATGTCTTCAAATGCTTTTATGTCCTCATGCCATTTAGGAAAATAGCAGCCCCGAAGGGGTGAGAATAATCCCAGTAGTGTGGCAACAAAACCAATAATATAACAGTATTAACTAGGCACAAAATCATAAACAGTCACTTCAACATATCCTTGTTCCTTTTCCTTTTTCCTTTTCATCATATTCATATATATTGCGCATATAACGCCTTTCCTTTTCATCATATTCATATATATTGCGTATATAACGCCTTTCCTTTGCGCTTTTAGCACCGTCGTGCGCGCACTTCACAGTGGAATCAAATACTCCTGGCACCTGAGCTCTCTGTGGATTCCAACTGTGGGCCTATGCGGACTGATGCCAAGTGTCCCATACCCTGGTACCTTAGGGATGCCTATATGATGCTTGCTCAAACACATGGTCCTGTACATAACTATTCTAAAAAGCAAGGCCTATATGATCTTGGTACATGCATGCCATGCTATGCTTTCACACACAAAACGTACAAAAATGCGGTATGATGTAAGGTGCATGCTTATATACTTTTCATATAGCCATCACGGCACATATACTTGTCATATACGTTATGCTGCCACATAACAACTTTACCTCATAATCATATAGCCATCACGGCACATTTCCATAGCCATCACGGCACATTTTTGGCAGTTTTCTTTCATAATAAGGAGTATGGAGCATCATGTCACAACTTTATACCAGTAGTCAATAGTCACATTAGGTAATATCGCCTGACACTTACCTTGCGTGCCTTAAATAATACCAAACAGCAGCGAAGTATCTCACTTCTTAAGCGCACCTAAATCAATTACAACCAATCATTTACAGCGGCGATTTACAGCAGAAACAGTGAGCATACAGCAGCGTTTTACAGTGGAAAAACAGTGAGCATACAGCAGTGTTATACAGTGGAAAACACGTTTGTTCTTAAAACAGTGAGCAGAAAACAGTGAGTTGTTCTTTAAAACAGTGAGCAGAAAACAGTGACGTTTTCCTTAAAAAAAACATGTTTTCCTTAAAAAAACAGTGGGCAGAACAGTGACGTTTTCCTTAAAAACAGTGGGCAAAACAGTGTTTTACAGTAGTAACATCTTACAGCAGAAACAGTGCCATTTTAAAACAGAAACATTGACATCTTGGACCTCAAAACAGTGGCAGAACAGTGGCATTAGACAGTGGCAGAAACAGTGGCAAAACGTTAAAACAGTGACATAAACAGTGGCATTTGAACATCAAAACAGTGGCATTAGTGTTATTTGCACATCAAAACAGTGGCATGAATGGTAACATTTGATCATTAACAGTGACATTAGTGGTGATATTTGCACATCAAAAATAGTGGCATGAATGGTAGCATTTGATTATCAAAATAGTGACACAAGTGATGAATTGAAACAGTGGCATAATTGGTGATTTTCGGACATCCAAAACAGTGGTATAAAGAGTGGTGTTTGAACATCAATATGGTGGTTATTTTATGCAGAAACAGTGGCACATTAAGTACTAAAACAGTGAGCATTTTTGTGCAGAAACAGTGGCATGTGAGGCACTTGAGCATTTTATGCAGAAACAGTGGCATGTGAGGCACTAAAACAGTGGGTATTGTGTGCAGAAACAGTGGCATCAAATTGGTGATCTTGTGAAACCAAAACAGTGTCATTCTTAGCCTCAAAACAGTGGCACATTCATAGGGGAAACTGTGGCATATTTATCTTCAAAACAGTGGCACTTTTATACAAAACAGTGGCATCAAATCAAGCATAACCATGAGACTTTCATTCCATAACTTATGCATACAAATCATCATAAAATAGCTCCATCCTTATACTTTCACCATGCTCATTCTTGAATCCAAAACAAAACATAATCAAGGAGACATCTCATGCACACACATGTTACACACAATAAAAGAGGTCTAAGTTAGGCTTACCTCTTGTAGCACACACTTCTTGGTCAAGTATCACACACCACACCTTCTAGCTTTACTACACCACAAGTTCACCCTTCCTAGGAGATGATCTATGCGCACACAATGGTGAGGAGGACACCTTTGGACAGCTTCCAAGGTTGAGGAACAAGGCTGGACAGTGAGGGGAAAAGAAAACTTGCACTTGCTTGGTGTATGGGCCACGGCTTTGAGAGTGTGAGGGAAGATGAGTTACCAAGGTTTATCTTTCTCCAAGAGTTCTTGCAATGTTTGGCTAGGAGAGTGAGGAGGAGGAGGAGAAGTTGGCTGAATGTGCAAAGTGAGGAAAAGCTCCTCTTGTGCGCATAACTTAAAGAGAAATGAGGAGAGGTTGAAATGATGAGGCATCATGAAAATTCTGGTTTCTTGTAGGAGTGGGACTGCACACTTGGTCAAAACAAGCAAGAGTTTGCTTCTAGGATACTCTATGCGCATGCAAGGGGGTGAGGTGAGAGGTTGTCATCATGTGCACATGTAAAGTGGTTCTCTAATCAACAAGCAAGGCAGATTTGTGGCAGCCTAAAATCTGATTGATGCAGCCCAAAATAATGCTAAGGAGTACATGTGTCTTCCATGCAATGAAGTTGAATCAAATGGTGCACATGCAAGGTAGTGAGGTGGCGGTCATCATGAGGAAAGTTGGAAGATTTTCCTAAGTCTTATCTTCCTCTTATGCGCATGAAATGGGAAATGAATACATCTAGCCATGTGGAACTTCCTTGATACACAAGACAACCTTGTTGGCAAGGCCTTGTATGTGTGGATATAACTTTGGGCTGAACATGATTGCTGCCTCCTTGGGCCATCGGCCAACACACACAAAGGACCCAACAAGGCAAGTCCAAAGGTGACACACAAAGGATCCAACAAGACAAGTCCAAAGGTGACAAGTCCACACACACTAGCCCACTTTTAATTTAAATACTTACCTTAGTCTCCTCCAAGGATAAAGGCCATGTAATTCGCAAGCCATCAAACATACACATGCATCTATATAATATAACACTTATGTATTTACTAATTATGTGGGATGTTACAATTATTCTTTAAAAAGGGGTATAAAAGAACGATTGAAATATACACTGATGCAGATTGGGCAGGCTCATCAGTAGACAGGAGATCTACCTCAGGCTATTGCACCTATGTATGGGGAAATCTTGTTACATGGAGAAGCAAAAAGCAAACAGTGGTTGCAAGAAGTAGTGCTGAAGCAGAATTTCGAGCTTTAGCTCATGGAGTTTGTGAAGGAATCTGGTTGAGAAGACTTCTTCAAGAGTTGAAGATTTCATATTCCCTACCAATAAAACTATATTGTGATAACAAGGCAGCTGTGAGCATTGCTCAAAATCCTGTGCATCATGATCGAACAAAGCATGTGGAAGTTGATCGTCACTTCATCAAAGAAAAATTAGATGATGGAAGTGTGCGTATGATGTATGTTCCAACCAAAGAGCATACTGCAGATATCCTTACTAAGGGCCTACACCGTCCAGCATTCGAAGACTTGATTGGCAAGTTGGGAATGATCAACATTTACCTCCCAACTTGAGGGGGAGTGTAGAAAATCAGAATTAAAATTCAATTATTTTTCCGTTTTTATTTCCTATTAATTAGGATTGATTGTAATTAATTAGAATCCGTTATTTTATTAATTAGAATTAATTATGATTGAGTCATAGGTGAGTCATAGGTGAGTCATAGGTGAGTCATAGCTGAGTCATAGCTGAGTCATGCTCAGTTACTTTTTCCTTGTATAAATACTCCTCATTCTTCATGTAAATGATTCAATATCAATATACAGAAACTTTTTCAAGACTTTCAATAAAATTTGTCTAATGCCATCCATGGCAATTTCCTCAACTTCTTACATTATACTTGCTATACATTATTTCACTCTCATTCATGTTCAACCATTATTAAACCATCATGGACTAAAGTCCCATTTTTCAACATTGCAGCACCTAACGCATCATTTTCATAGTTATTTTTAAGGTACTCCCTTTCCTCAATTAGAATTTCGAAAATTCAAACTCTTTCTACATCCAAGCTTCTTAATTCATCCAAGTGTATGCCCTTCTCAAGGGTCTTAATGTATCCAAGCTTACATATAAGCACACATATTCAAATTTTCCACGAATTCATCGTGGTTCCAAATCCCCCACCATGTCAAAGTTATACCACTAATTCCACAAATACTCAATTATTCTAGCTCCCCATAAATTTAGGGAATATATACCAACATCATCATCACAATATCAACTCAATTCAATCATACTTACTAACCACAAGACCACACATTCAACTATGGTAGCATTCTACCCAAAATGGTTAAACATACTATCTCAATTTATTCTCACTAAGTCCTTAATTACATCAACTTCACTTACAACATCTATGTCAGTGGAGCAATCAACACTGCAACCACGATCTCAGTCTAAGGATTGGCATGGTGCTCCAGGTTTGTCACGAAGGCATCTTATAATGGCCACACATATGACACGAAGAAATGGGTTGATCAGACCCAAACTAAGGAATCACATGTGCAGTAATCAATATGAGTCTACGTATAACTATACAACACTCACCACAATGACACAATCATCAGAGTTCCCTAAGAAACTGCTCTGATACCATAAAATGTAACAGCCCTTTGTTCACCGGTGTTGTTATCATTAATTATGATATTAAGCGCAGTTACAATCACAGTAGTTCATTTATAAAATACGGGTAAACTTTTTTCATTCATTACGCAACATTCAAAATCGTTAAGCGGAATAACTAAAAGCTGTGACCGTAACAGTGACACATTGCAGAAGACTTATTTCATCTAATGACATAATTTATTTCACTTATTATTGAACTCACAGGGTTCCCATAAACTCCTTATATTGCCATCTTTTTGTACATTTACTACCTATCCAAAACTACCCCCACTCAGATGACCAGGCACCTGAATACGCACAAAACGTAAAATTTACTGGAGACTGGTGCCAGGTGGCGCCATTATGGCGCCAACCAGCACCACAACATTTCTTGAAGACTGGCGCCAGGTGGCGCCATTATGGCGCCAACCAGTGCCACAACACTGCCTTATTTTGCCCATTTCGTGTTTCTTCCTGATCCATGGCGCCAAGGGGGCGCCAGGTGGCACCACTCCACTGTCTCATTTTTCACAATCAGCCTCCTGCACTTGTGCAGGGGCCACTCCAGGGGCTGAGTTCCCGACCTTCTACCGCCCCATTTCTAACTCCAATTAACCCCAAATTTTGACACAACATAGAGGGTAACTCCACCTTCAAAATGGTATAAGGCCCATCCCTATTGGACTACAGTGGAGGGAGATACGTTCCCCCAAAGTTCACTAAAATATATGCCAATTTCCCAAAAATTGGCCAGAGTTCCCTTCGTTTTTACAAAATTCCCAATTTTTCCAATGCAACCTAAACACATATGGATATATAAAATCACATGGGTGGCTCACACAAGGACCAACAACGCCTTAGGACACTTACAACCCATCACAGTCCAGTTACATGTATAATATTCATTATGTTTCAATCACCAAGGTTCTATTTCATGCTTTTATTAACCATACAAATAATCAATTCATGAATTAAGCTTAAAGCCCTTTACATTACATTTACATACTTCCAAGACATCATAGGTGGCTATGGACAGATCCCATGCACACACAGAATATACATATTCAAATGCATGGCATTTTCAACATGCACAAGTTCATGGCCTCAACTTAAAACATAAATTCCTATGCTAAGTATATCCAACTAAATCCTCTAACATGTGATGCCTCCCATATACACCTCATGCTCCAGTCCTCCAGGCTCAACCTATCCTGAAATGATGTCCCCAAACGCGGGGTGAGATATACAAATACATCTCAGTAAACCAAGGGTACTAGAGGGTCACTCCACCCCATGGCTCACTCAATGTGCAACATATAACATAGTATGACATGCATGACATACAATATCACAACAACTGCGCACAATCCAAGAACATCCACAGCTGGATTATGTTCAAGGACCCCATCGTATAACTCCCGGAATCTTCCTGGTGCCTCTCCCATGGTTGAGACGACCCCATGGAAAAATCCAACTGGAACTCCTCATGAGCCCTATCCAGCGGAAGTCCCATGTTTGGATCATCCTGGTACTGCTCCCAGAGTCGGCCCCACGGCAAAACCCGACTGGAATCCCCAGCGGAATTATCCTGCGAAAGTCCAAACCAACACACATCTACTGGCCAGAGATCAAACAATTTACACACAACATGCTCCAAGCATGTCACACAATCAAGCAATAATGCATGAACAAACATATTCATACATTGTTCAACAACACAAATTCCAACCACAACCTTCCACTAGGCGTGGTGGAGCACACAAGGGACTAAACCCTAGTTCCAAAGGTTTACCTCAACTCCGAAGCCAATGCTCCATACGTAAGCTCCAAGCTTAATCCGCTTCCATAGCGTCCGTGAGAGGCAACCTATATGATCAACAACATGATCATCAATACAATTTCCATGACAATGATTTACTTTCAAAGTAATCATACATCCTACATTCTTCCTTCCAATTCCGCAACAACTTATTGACCTACCATCCATTTAAACACCACTTAATATCATACAATCTCAACTACACAACTTTTACATCATTTTTCCTCCAAACCCTTTATGGTTCGAATTCTTCAAAGGATGGTTCTACAATGTTTTCAATTCAATTTTAACACTCATACTCATCATATAATCATATTACAACATCCTACAACTAATCATCAATCCATTCCTTACACAATTCAATTTTCACAAATCCTAGGCATCATGCAAAATCCTAAGTTATGAACATTTTTCACCAATAATTTTTATTGCATTTCTAGCTCAAATACATCATTCTAAGACATAATCATCTAATGCACATTTTCCATTTGAGCTCTCTATCTACACAAATCATCCAACACAACTTCAACATAAAACCCATTTTATGATTTTCTCAAAAACTCCATGAAACTAGGAATACTTACAACCAATAGCTTCCTAATGCTCCAATGGTTGAAGATCAAGTGTCCACCCAAGCCAAAGCACCACCCATGCTCCCCAAAATCCTCAAATTCGCACAATGAGGTGGAAAAAATGATTTCATCACACACTTACTTTCATGACTCTCTCAAGAAGGGTAATATACTCACAACCTTGGTGTTGGAACTTTATCAATTTGGCGGCTCAAAGGTGTGGAAAAGGGCAAGAAAATTTCTTGCCCTTGCCTTCCATGGAGGCGTTCACGAAGGGAGAAGAAAAGAGAAAAGAGAGAGAGAAAAAAAAAGGGCCGCGTGGGGGAGAAGGAAAAAGAGAAGGAAACTTAAGTGGTTTTGGTGGGAGCGGTTCCTACACGCGATTTAACTTTAATGCCTCACCTAATTCCAGTCACAAATTCACAATCTACATATTTTTCTGGTTCATGACATTTTTTTATTTCCTCAAAATACTCTTAAAAATTTCACTCTTATCGGTACAATTACACCGCAGTATTTTTACACCGGGAAAATCACTATTCATCAAAATTTTCAAAACTTGCCTATTCACTCAATTTTTCGTCCTGAATCCATTTCCGACATTATTTTTATCATTTGAGTTCTCCTACTCCATTTTTCATGCCTCGGTTTACGTTATTGGAAAATTACCATTTTGCTCTTGGTACACATTTTGACCCCAATTTCAGGATTTTCACTAATCCTTCCCTTTTAACCCACATTATATCATATAAATTCACATTTAAATTTACGAGGTGTTATATCCTACGTGCCTCTATTTTTCAGAAACACCTTTAGCCACCCTTGCCACCCTTCTTCTCCACTTGGTGAGCCAAAGTGAGCACCTTTGCTCTTGTTTTCTTCACAAAATACCTTGGTCTTGTGTGAGCTTGCATGTGTGTGGAGAGGAGTCACCATTTACGAGTCCTTGTTACTGCCTTGGTGGGTTCTTGTTGCTGTTTTGGTTGTGGTGTGGGATATGATATCCGGATATTGATATCCGGATATGGGGTTCTGGATATCCGTGTAACGCCCGACCGCTTCAAGAATCAATGACTATCCCCACATACTAACACGAGACTTTTCAGTGTGCTTTTTCCTCACTTGCACACTACCTGGGAAAACTTCTCAGGA
>JAVKPL010006327.1:0-25723 GCA_032173675.1 Gastrolobium villosum
TACAGGAGATTTATCTACTCTCCAAGAACCGATTTCCAGCTCCTAGGTAAAGGCTGTCTTCGGCTGGACAAAAGAAGGAGAATGACTGTGAACTCATTGTTGCTTATGCATGTGAGATGGAATCCTCATCAGCCGAACATGGTAGAGGAGACAAGGAAACTACAGCAACACCCTTCATCTCCCAAATGAGGTCCTCGGCCAAGCAAGAAAAAGGGATAAGATGGAAGCAAGATAACGGTTCTGCCAAAGTAGGAAAAAGAAGAAAGAATGTGTCTAGGTGTTTTGTTTCTTCCTTGCAACACTCACGGCTAGCAGGGGTGAAGAGATGATAAGGTGCATTAAAGGTTCCTTCTATATGCAGACGACCATGGGAGAAGCATCTCATCTCCTGGAGGTTGGCCATCAGCCGAACAAGAGAATGGGGGTGGGGAATTGCTCATGTGCAGTCCCCTTGCTAGCTGCATTCGGCAGACCGGTGGGAAAGGTAGGAGGAGAATGGATATGCAATTTTTCTGGTTGATGCTTGTGGGATTTCATGACCTGAGGGGGGTATAAATAGGGGCTGAGTTTGGTCAAGAAGTGGAAATAATAAGTCTTGCATGGTGATATAATGATTCCAACGCATGTGCAAGGATTGGGGTGATATAATGATCTGAGTCAAAGTGGCAGCAAGCTTGGACTATATTTCTCTCTGATCATGCGCACAAGAGGAGGAGAGGGATAGCTTTGGATGAATACTTATCATGTCTTGGCCAATGGAATTACCTCTGCAGATTTCCTTCAAGACATGTAGCCACATACAATGGTTGTAGGTTTAGAGTGAATGCACAAGGTTCCCCTTCCCAAGTGATCTCAGATTTTTCTGCCTATTTCCTATCATGCAGACCTGACCTCTCTCCCTCCAGAGCTGCATGATGACAAGGCTGCCACAAGCTACCAGCCTGCTCATTACAGCGCAGCACAAGGGACAAGCAAGTGGCATAGGTTGTGTGTAAGTGTGCTAAGTGAGCTGCAAAAGCAAAGGAGTTTAAACCAAGGTCTGTTCAAGTGCACAAAGCTGGACGGTTTGATGGTGATGGGTGAGAGTATGCAGCAGCTTACTCTTCTCACACTGCCCTATGCGCACAAGTTCTGGTGGTAAGTTCTGGTTGCTGCTCCAAGTGGTATTCGGCCAAGAAGAGATGGGTGAGAGTAGTTTGCTCAATGACAGAAAGGGTGCGCCTAGGATGAATAAAGAAGGGACCCCAATTCAGATCTGAATGTGCAGTAAGAAGAGACAAGAAAGTATGATAGCTATTGTCCTAGGTAGGTGTTAGAGTGGTGAGGCTTCCAATGGTCAAAATGACAACCTGCATAAGAGTCTTCCTCACTCCATCGGTTGCGTGGGGATCAAAGGAGCTGTCATGCAGTCCTCAAAGCCACAAAAATCAGTATATGACTCTCCCTATGCGCACAAGTGACAGACTAAAGGGGTAAGGGCTGTCATGTGATGAAAGCTACTACTCCTCAAAGCAAAGGTCAGAAATCTGCACCTCTTCTGCGCATAGGAGACCGTGAAGGAGGATGACAACACAAGAGATGACAAGGCTGATACTTTGGCTACTAACACAAGTAATGGCAGGTTTCTTCCTTGAACTAAGCGCACCAAGGGAGGTAGAAAGGGACAGCAGATGGCAGCATGTGGTGTCATGAGGAGCTAGAAGCATTCATGCCAAGGAGAGGGGGGATAGGGGGCGCACAATGCAGAAAAGGAAGGCTGTGCACAGGCTGAATTGTGCAGCCTAGGGGGGTTAAGTTGCAGCAAAAAGCAAGTCAAATTTGTTCCTATTGCTTCCCATTATGCGCACAAGGAAAGAGGTGAGAAGGTGGTGTGATTTGAGGTTGTCTTAAGGCACAAGCCATTAGCTTGTACACTGCCCAAGGCTGCGCAAGAAACAAAGAAGTAAAGGGGTGACTCATTTGCTTGCCAACCGAAACTCCCTGCCAAAAAGTGCAGATTTGTGGGGTTTCTAAAATAAGCCTATGGTAAGCAAGGGTTGGATAAGGCTCTCCAATGTTCTAGGGCCGAGGGTCATCTCAAGGTGTGGTGGCCATAACTTACTAAAATCCAATGGTCCTAAGTACTCATGCACCAACCCACTAAGTTAATAGGTTCCCCAAGTCTACTATCTTATGTCATATATGATACAATCAAGCATGTCTATACTCTTCAATTAGATTTCTATATGCCTAAAATAAATATTTCCTTTAGTCGAAATTCTATTTATTCTCTAAGTTAGACCCATCCAATTCTATGGAAAACTATGTAATTTAAAGACAAGATAACCACTTCCTACAATTCGAATTCCTAGCATGCTTTACCCCTAAATGCAAGTTATGAAATTTCCTAATCATGCGGGATGTTACAATGACAGCTTCAACCTTGCTGGGGTCCACAGCAATACCTTCTGTCGAAATGACATGGCCCAGAAACTGGACCTCTTTAAGCCAAAACTCGCACTTCGACCACTTCGCGTACAATTGCTTCTCTTTCAAGATTCGCAAGACCATCTTCAAATGTTCCGCATGCAGCTCTTCATTAGCAGAGTATATCAGAATGTCGTCGATAAACACAATAACAAACTGATCAAGAAAGGGGCGGAAGATGCGGTTCATGTAGTCCATGAATATCGCTGGAGCATTCGTGAGTCCGAACGGAATCACCTGATATTCGTAGTGCCCATAACGAGTTCTAAAAGCTGTTTTCGGAATATCCTCCGGTTTGACCCGGATTTGATGGTATCCCGATCGTAAATCTATCTTGGAAAAGACTCTGGCTCCTCTCAGCTGGTCCATCAAATCGTCGATCCTCGGTAGCGGATACTTATTCTTCACCGTAACTTTGTTCAGCTGTCGGTAATCTACACACAGACGTAGACTTCCGTCCTTCTTCTTAATCAAGATGGCTGGAGCACCCCATGGAGAGGTACTCGGTCTGATGAATTCCTTTGCCAACAGTTCTTCTATCTGCTTCTTCAACTCTCGCAGTTCCAAAGGCGCCATGCGATACGGAGCGATGGAGATTGGTCCAACTCCAGGAACAAGTTCGATAGAAAATTCTATTTCCCTATAAGGAGGCAATCGAGGTATTTCATCCGGGAATACCTCCTCGAATTCTCTAACTACAGGTACATTCTGAATTTGATTGTCAACCGAGGTCTCAGCCTCGATCGACAAAAGATACCCTGCTGCTCCCTTGCGGAGCTCTTTTCTAACTTGTAATAAAGAAATGAGAGAAAAGGTTGAAAATTACCATCTTTCGCAGGAACAACGACTTTCCCCGCTCGACAGTCCAACGTTATCCCGTTTTCCGTCAACCAGTCCATACCGATAATCACATCGAAATTGAATACCGGTAGGACCACCAAGTTTACTGTATACGTGTTCCCTTCATACTGCAAAATAACACCTCTGCAGATCTCTGAGGCTGTGCACGATCCTCCAGTAGGTGTACTGATGTGCAACTCATAAGGTAACGGGGTTGGGGTGATGCCTATTCTCATAGCAGTGTGCTTTGCCATAAAAGAGCCAGACGCTCCAGAATCAAAAATAACAGAGATTGGGTGACCATTTAAAGTGACATTACCTTTGATCAAGTTGGGATATTTCCGCGCTTCATTCGCATCCAGTGTGAACACCCGTGCTTGCGTAGGCTGTTGATTAGCTTTCTGGGGGCATTCGTAAGCAAAATGTCCTTGCTGGCCACATCTGAAACATGCATTGTTGCTCTTGCGACAAACTCCAAAGTGGTTCTTGCCACACGTAACACAAGCAGTCGCACCCTGCCGTCCAGTTGACGATTGATCAACAGTATTGCTTCTCTTAAAATTTCTAGGCCGTGCCTGCAGCTGCAGACCTCTGCCTCGACCCCTACCAGGTGCCGTCCTGAAGAATCTGCCTGCTCTGTTTCCTCCGTGGAATTGTGTTGGCTGCTTATTCAGATTCTTGGCCTCATTGATGATTCCTTCTGCCTGCCGACTCTGATTGATGAGCTCCGGAAGTGTACGATTAGCCGTCGTCAAAATGAGTTTACGGATTTCCGGATGTAGTCCGCTTTCGAACTTCTCCACCTGCCATTCCTCATCATAAATGTTCCGGTCAAAGTTGGCGTACTCAATCAGTTGCCCAAATATTGCAATGTACTCATTGACCGTCATGTTATCCTGCCTGAGTGACAGCAGTTCAGTGTGCTACATTCTTCTCATTGCTTTAGGAAAATACTTATCCAAAAATACTTGTCTGAACACGGCCCACGTCAGCTCAACGTCCTGAGCTCTCAACAGAGCCCTCGCACCAGTCCACCATGTTAGAGCTTCTCCCATCAGCTGGTACGATGCGTAATCGGTCTTCTGAGCTTCCGGGCATGCCATGCGTTCGAAAATGTGCTCGATCATCTGCAACCACTTCGCTGCAGCCTCAGGGTTGTCTTCACCCTCAAAGGTAGGTGGTTGGAAGTTGCGGAAGTCTTTCAACCTCCGACGGGCAATTTCTTCTGCATTGTCATGCAGTGGGGGTTGGTTCTGGTTCTGTTGCCTATGGTCGCACCATTCATGGCTCATATTCTGAATGAATGTTGCCAGTCCCCCAATGGTAGTGATAAGATCCTCTTCTGCATTGCCAGACCTTCCCCGAGTTGAACCGCGACTACCTGCCATGATTCTGCACTCACAATATCATGAAATGAGTTGATCAGGCTCACCGCAAGTTATTTATGGCAGCAGTCCCAAGTAGGTACTCGAGTTCAATTCGGATAAGTTAACTATGCATCCGTGTCTTATCACAGAACGATTTTAACAATCTAACTACACTAGTTAATATATACTCAAACAATTAAACTATAGCACATTTAGACAGTCAATCAGCAGATAAACACAATCAACAATCAATTCAATCAATCACAAGCAAATCCATGGATCAAACTGCTCTGATACCAATTAGTGTAACGCCCTCCCTTGTATGCATCCAAGAGAGTCGTTTGCTAAGCGGAATTAGAGTCTTTAACGTCACATAAGCTAGCAAAGATTCTCATTCTAAATACAAATCCGTAAAGCGTTTCAAAACTCTTATCACTTCTGTTTGGAAGATAAAAAATATTTCAAGTGATTTAGAAAGAGCACGTTGGGGGCTTCGCGTGCATATAAAATAATAGTAAATCGGAGTTCGTTTGCTCATAAAAACACCACCCGTAAAGTGCACCGTTAAAAAATTCAGCACTTAAGACATTCAAAAATTCCTTTCGCAAATGTTTTCCCAAAACAGCCGCTGTTCATAGAAGTTCAAGGTAAAATAGAGATGATAACGTCTACAGTCATCCAAGAGTACCAAAATATAAAGCATTACAGTCATCCAATCAATCAAACAGTAATAGTGAAAGTCCATGCATCAGCAAGCAACAACAAACATCACTCCTTCAAATGCTTTTACGTCCTCCTGCCATTTAGGAAAATAGCAGCCCCGAAGGGGTGAGAATAATCCCAGTAGTGTGGCAACAAAACCAATAATATAACAGTATTAACTAGGCACAAAATCATAAACAGTCACTTCAACATATCCTTGTTCCTTTTCCTTTTTCCTTTTCATCATATTCATATATATTGCGTATATAACGCCTTTCCTTTGCGCTTTTAGCACCGTCGTGCGCGCACTTCACAGTGGATATCATATACATATGGCACCTGAGCTCGGTGGATTCCAACTGTGGGCCTGTGCGGACTGATGCCAAGTGTCCCATACCCTGGAACCTTAGGGATGCCTATATAATGCTTGCTCAAACACATGGTCCTGTACATAACTATTCTAAAAAGCAAGGCCTATATGATCTTGGTACATGCATGCCATGCTATGCTTTCACACACAAAGCGTAAAAATAAATGCGGTATGATGTAAGGTGCATGCTTATATACTTTTCATATAGCCATCACGGCACATATACTTGTCATATACGTTATGCTGCCACATAACAACTTTACCTCATAATCATATAGCCATCACGGCACATTCTTGGCAGTTTACTTTCATCATAAGGAACATAATTATTTTACGGAGTATGGAGCATCATGTCACAACTTTATACCAGTAGTCAATAGTCACATTAGGTAATATCGCCTGACACTTACCTTGCGTGCTTTAAATAATACCAAACAGCAGCGAAGTATCTCACTTCTTAAACGCACCTAAATCAATTACAACCAATCATTTACAGCGGCGATTTACAGCAGAAACAGTGAGCATACAGCAGCGTTTTACAATAGAAACAGTGAGCATACAGCAGCGTTTTACAGCAGAAAACAGTGAGCATACAACAGCGTTTTACAGCAGAAAACAGTGACGTTTGTTCTTAAAACAGTGAGCAGAAAACAGTGAGTTGTTCTTTAAAACAGGGAGCAGAAAACAGTGAAGTTTTCCTTAAAAACAGTGGGCAGAAACAGTGACGTTTTCCTTAAAAACAGTGGGCAGAAACAGTGTCGTTTTACAGCAGGAAAACAGTAACACCTTACAGCAGAAACAGTGACCATTTTCAAACAGAAACAGTGGCATTTTGGACATCAAACAGTGGCAGAAACAGTGGCATCAAACAGTGGCAGAAATAGTGGCATTTGAACGTTAAAACAGTGACATAATCAGTGGCATTTGAGCATCAAAACGGTGGCATAAACGGTGGCATTTGAACCTCAAAACAGTGACATAATTAGCGGTATTTGCACATCAAAACAGTGGCATGAATGGTAGTATTTGAACATCAAAACAGTGACACAAGTAGTGATTTTTTGAACATTAAAACAGTGGCATAAATAGTGATTTTTGAACATTAAAACAGTGGCATAAATAGTGATTTTTGAACATCAAAACAGTGGCATAACTAGTGATTTTTGAACATCAGAACAGTGGCATAAATAGTGATTTTTGAACATCAAAACAGTGGCATAGTTAGGAGTATTTGAACACCAAAACAGTGGCATAAAGAGTAGTGTTTGAACATCAAGATGGTGATCATTTTATGCAGAAACAGTGGCACATTAAGCACTAAAACAATGAGTATTTTTGTGCAGAAATAGTGGCATGTGAGGCACTAAAACAGTGAGCATTTTGTGCAGAAACAGTGGCATGTGAGGCACTAAAATAGTAAGTATTTTGTGCAGAAACAGTGGCTTCAAAATGGTGATCTTTTCAAACAGAAACAGTGACATATTTATCCTCAAAACAGTGGCACTTTTATACATAAACAGTGGCATTAACTCAAGCATAACCATGAGACTTTCATTCCATAACTTAAGCATACAAGTCATCATCAAATAGCTCCATCCTTATACTTTCACCATGCTCAAACAAGAATCCAAAACAAAACAGAATCAAGGAGACATCTCATGCACACACATGGTTACATACAATGAAAGGAGTCTAAGTTCTAAGCTTACCTCTTGTAGCACACACTTCTTGGTCAAGGATCACACACCAGACCTTCTATCTTTTCAAAACAACAAGTTCACCCTTCCTAGGAGATGGCTTGTGCGCATACAATGATGAGGAGAACACTTTGGACAGCTTCCAAGGGTGAGGAACTCGGCTGGACAGTGAGGGAAAGGAGAGGAAAAAGCTTGCACTTGCTTGGTGGTTTAGGCCACGGCTTGAGAGGTGAGGGGAGAAGAGAGTTGGCTTAGTCTTTCTTTCTCCAAGGACTCTTGCATTCACGGCTAGAAGGTGGGGGAAAAGGAAGGAAGTTGGTTGAATGTGCAAAGTGAGGCCAGCCCTTCCTTGTGCGCACAATTAAAGGGGAGAGGGAGGAGAGGTTGGAATGATGAGGCATCATGAAAATTTCTGATTTCTTGTGGGAGTGGGGCTGCAAGCTTGGTCAAAACAAGCAAGGAGTTTGCTTCTTGCACACTGTAGGCGCATGCAAGGAGGTGAGGTGGGAAGTTGTCATCATGTGCACATGCAAGGGTGATCTCTTGGTCAACACTCTATGCAGATTTTGTGTCATAAAAATCTGATTTTGGAACTTCCCTTGTGCGCCCATGATGAGGAGTATGCAGCCCAAAATGATGCTAAGGAGTACAAGTGTCTTCCATGCAATAAGGTTGAAGGCAAAGGATGCACATGCAAGAGGTGAGGTGGCGGTCATGCAAGGCTGAATTGGAAGATTTTCCTAAGGCTTATCTACTTCTTATGCGCATGAATGAGTGGGAAAGGATACCTCTTGCCATGTGGAAGTTCCTTGATACACAAGACAACCTTGTAGGACAAGGCTTTAAGGGAGATAAGAGTGGATACACATTGGGCTGAACTAGATGGATCCAAGAACCTCTTTGGGCCATCGGCCAACACATACAAGGATCCAACAAGACAAGTCTAAAGGTGACAAGTCCACACACACTAGCCCACTTCCCAAGTCCTATAAACACCAAGGCCTTATAACACACAATCAAATTACTCATATGATAAAAATTCACATGTCTACATATGTACTCTCCTAACATTTTAATTTAAATACTTCACTAACTTACTTTAGTCTCATCCTAGGGTAAAGGTCATGTAATTCGCAAGCCATCAAACATACACATGCATCTATATCATTATAACACTTATGTATTTTACTAATTATGTGGGATGTTACAATTTGAATTTCGAATTTTGAATTTGAAATTTGAATTTTGAAATTTGAATTTGGAATTTGAATTTTAAAATTTGAATTTTGAATTTGAAATTTGAAATTTGAAATTTGAAATTTGAATTTGGAAATTTGAATTGGAAATTTGAATTTTGAAATTCGAATTTTGAATTTGAAACTTGAAATTTTGAATTTTGAATTTTGAATTTGAATGTTTGAACATTTGAATTCAAGTGTTTGAATTCGAATTTGAATTGGCTTTGAAAAGTTGTTTCATAACAAAAGGATAAGATAAGATCTTATTGGAACAAATTCCTTGGATCAAGAAGAATCTTTGGAGCATATTTTGGGGTTGTTTGGGGCGCACACTTAGGTGATAAGAATGTCATCTTGTCACTTAAAACAAAGCTCCAATCAGATTTGGTAGTTGAGAGAATAAGTGGGTGAGTTGGTTCAAATTTTGAATGCAACTACTCAACATATTTGGACCCCTTTTAGGGCTGAATTATGCGCATGAGATACATAGTATATGATAGTTTGTGAATCTAATTTTGAATTATTTTGAACTTAGTTTCATGAGGATAAGATTGGAGTTTGTTGGCAAGATATGTTTTGCAACAACTCCACCTTATCCTCCCCTTATTCATGCGCCACTTTCAAGTGATTTTGAAAGTTAGTTTTCATTTTGAATGATTTATTCTCTCTTCCCTCCAAGGTGTGCGCATAACATAGTGAGTTCCTCTCCTTAGGGTTTTGAGAAAACCTAGCCTACACTCTTTCATCTCATACACCATTCTGTAGGGTAGTTCACTACACCTTTCCAAACAGAATACCTAGCCT
This sequence comes from Gastrolobium villosum, assembly GCA_032173675.1. NCBI lineage: Eukaryota > Viridiplantae > Streptophyta > Magnoliopsida > Fabales > Fabaceae > Gastrolobium > Gastrolobium villosum. Next base: position 9,485 of record JAVKPL010006327.1, read on the forward strand.
CCACCTTCACCACTTGTGCGCATAGCAAGCCTCACTGTGGTGTTCATCTGGTGGCTTTCAAGAAGGATTTCTTGCATCATTGACGAATGGTCGTGTGGATTACCATTAGAGGGTTTGAACCCTTCAAGCCTGACATCTGATCTCCCTGACTGATCAGGCCAAAAACAAGGTAACATCATGCTGTCTTAAAGCATGAACCTATGTGTGCATGTACGTTTCCGCAATAAAATTTTTGTTTTTACACCTTACATGCTTCGGCCTTCACAGGCCAGTTTACTTTCAGTAATCAATGATAGAATGGATGTAAAGATGGATTATATTCCCACAGTAGATAACCTGGCCAATTCTCTGACAAAGGCTATTTCTCAGAGAAAACATAATAGTGATTATGAGGCTTTAGGTATACGACTTAGGTCTGATTGGCTCTAGGCCAAGTGGCAGCTTGTTAGTATATGGGTGTCCTAGAGAAAATCTTTTGATTAAATAAAGGACACTAGATGTAGAACTTTGTTTGTCGCAAACAAAGGAAAGCACTATTTATTCAGTTTCATATTGTGTCTCGATATTATTGTTAATATTATATGAATGAACTGGATAAACCCATTGGAATAGAACAGGTATCTCTTGAGTATCTGTGATGAGATCACGATCATGAGGATTCAAGGAGATCGTGGGTGGACCTATAAGAGTATAGCTCGCACTGAACAGACTCAAAAAGAGACTCTATGAGGAAATCTCACAGATAGTGTCATTAGAGTAATCTCTTTATGTTTGGGTATGTCTTTCCTTAGACCAGAAGTTATTACCTAGACTGTGTTCTTGAAGGCATGTTTTGATTGTATGCCTCGTCTGCCTGAAACATGGAGACTCATAGGTATACTGTTGGGCGTGTTTTAAAGGGCACAGGGCCAGGGTAATAAGCTGAAGGAATTCATCAAATCTCTGTAAGAGATTAGGTTATCTGTAATCCAGAGAAATCGGGATGACATTTACAGGGACTCGGGAATCTATGCATAGTAAAAGAGATCATGAGATGATCTGCCTTTAGAGTCAGTAAATTGAAGATTCCCTATTTCGAATAAAGCTTACCGTAAACCGCAGGGGTTGATACATTTCCTTACCTTAGGTTAATGGGAAGATAAACGAAACGAAGGGAAATACATACAGTAACCAAATATGTGCAATAGGATGATCAAGTAATTAATCTGACTATTTCTGGGGCAACACAGCATTGCTAGTGCTCTGTGTTGTCATTAATTGGGTTGTGTGCTTGTTGGGCCCAAGCCCAATTATGTCAGAAGCTAAGTTGGACCTAATGGGTCACACACTAACACCTTGTAGTAATGATGAACTAGCTTTAAAGGTATTGGGCCTAATAATGGTTGTTAGCCCAAGAAACTGTTTGGAAGCCCACCTAAATGGGTGGATGGTGCATGGAGCTTAGTAATGGGCTTGGATAGTCCAAGTCATTACTAATTAATTTAATTAGTTAAATTAATAATCAAACAATTGAATTTCGAATTTTGAAATTTGAATTTGGAATTTGAATTTTGAAATTCGAAATTTGAATTTGGAATTTGAATTTTGAAATTCGAATTTTGAATTTGAAATTTGAAATTTCGAATTTTGAATTTAAATGTTTGAACATTTGAATTCAAGTGTTTGAATTCGAATTTGAATTGGCTTTGAAAAGTTGTTTCATAACAAAAGGATAAGATAAGATCTTATTGGAACAAATTCCTTGGATCAAGAAGAATCTTTGGAGCATATTTTGGGGCTGTTTGGGGCGCACACTTAGGTGATAAGAATGTCATCTTGTCACTTAAAATAAAGCTCCAATCAGATTTGGTAGTTGAGAGCATAAGTGGGTGAGTTGGTTTAAATTTTGAATGCAACTACTCAACATATCTGGACCCCTTTTAGGGCTGAATTATGCGCATGAAATACATAGTATATGATAGTTTGTGAATCTAATTTTGAATTATTTTGAACTTAGTTTCATGAGGATAAGATTGGAGGTTGTTGGCAAGATTTGTTTTGCAACAACTCCACCTTATCCTCCCCTTATTCATGAGCCACTTTCAAAAGGTTTTGAAGGGGATAATTTCATTTGAATTATTCATTCTCTCTTCCTCCAAGGTGTACGCATAACAAGACATGTTCCTCTCCTTAGGGTTTTGAGAAAACCTAGCCTACACTCCTTCATGTTATGCACCATTATGTAGGGTAGTTAACTACACCTTTCCAAACAGAATACCTAGCCTCCACCTTCACCACTTCTGCGCATAGCAAGCCTCATTGTGGTGATCATCTGGTGGCTTCCAAGAAGGCGTTCTTGCATCATTGACGAACGGTGGTGTGGATCACCATTAGAGGGTTTGAACCCTTCAGACCTGACAACTGATCTCCCTGACTGATCAGGCCAAAAACAAGGTAACATCATGTTGTCCTAAAGCATGAGTCCATGTGTGCATGTATGTTTCCGCAGTAAAATTTTTGTTTTTACACCTTACATGCATAGGCCATCAAAGGCCAGTTTACTTTCATCTTGGTGGCTGACCTGCACCTTGCCACTGTTTCATTGCTTCTTCACTCCTTGTGTGAGCATTTTGGCACCTCTTCTTCCCCTTTTATCTTGTAAACACTGGAGTGAGTTCCTTGTGAGGATGAGGTCCAACTTGTACTGAGTGAGGGTGCTGGTTGGGGGGTGTTTTGAGGGCTGAGCTTGCTGTTGTGGGCTGAGATGATGTTTCCCTTGGTGTGAGCCATTGTTCATGCCATTGGAGGCTTCAAGGAGCTTTCTTTGTGTGGAAAGGGCCAAGCTTTGTGGCATTTTCGTGGGCCTTGTGTAGTCAGGTTGTTGGAGTTGGTTACGAGCTTCAAGAGCAGCCATTGTTTCTGCTTTGAAGTCTTGAGTATATACCTCAACTTGATCTTGAGTTTTTATGCTTAAAAATGCAACCTTGATGCATGTATTGAACAAAGTTGATAACTTAAGGATGGAGAAGGTTAAACAAACCTAGAAATGCATGTTTAAGTGTCTATAATCGGTTAAAGTTGGACCCTTTGGACTGGATATTCACGAAATGCAGAAACTGCATTATGTCGTGAGATATCCGGAAATTTGTCGAACAGATATCCGTATATTAATATCCGGATATTGATATCCGGATATTGTATATCCGGATATGGTCAGTGAGATATCCGGATATTGCATAGCTGGATATGTCCCCGAGGAATATCCGGATATTCTGGGATTTCGTAGAACAGCGAGGTACTGTTCATACAGAGATGATGTTAGGGTTTGTGGACCCTAGATTAAGGAAGTGGGACTTCTATAATTAATGAACTATGTCAGAATCACATGATTAAGGGCTTATGGCTTTGTTGGAAGCCTTAAGACGTAAAACGTAAAGGAAAGACGTAGTCTTTAAGTTGTATGCTTGTGATGCATAATTAATGACATATTATTGGTCAATAACAGATTGTGATACTATTGTGTTTGGACTTTAGAGTGGTTGGACTCTTGGCTTGGATTGATTGCTTGCAAGTTAAGCTTTCGTGTCCTCAGTTTAGCCATGTTGTGGTTCCACATGTCCCATGAGGATGTGGTTTATGTATGCTGTGTTACATGCTTTTGATATTAGGAAATGTTGTTGAGTTGTTTTATGCAATGTGCTTTTATGATATGCAATGTGGTGTCCACATTTACAGTAAGCCTGAGTATGTAGTACATACGACAAGGTGAGGCTGTGGGTGAGGTGCAAGCGGTGTTCTTTGTACTCATGTGGGTTTAAACGTATTCCTACATTTCTCTAGCCAGTAGATTGTATAAACACACATGGCACGAATATATGTTGTACTGCATAGTTTTGGAACTAATATTGGAAATACTGCTTTTAGAACTTATATTGCACATGTAAGTGAGCTTGGGGTGGAAGATCCTTGAGGACCCCTTGTCTTAACGAGATTTCTTGTTTAGAGATCTCACCCCACGTTTGGGGACGCTTATTTCAGGTTCAGGTAATGTTGAGGCCTCAAGTGGCAGGAGGCCAGAGCTGAGTTAGATATTACTGTGATATGCTGACTTGTTGGATGCTGGATATTGACTGCTGTTTATGTTTTCCGCTATTATTATGATATTGTCTGTTGAGACTATTGTTGGGCATTGTGCCTTATTTGGTGAGCATGGGGATTGTCCATGCCACATATACTTGATTATGTCTTATTTTAGTTAAATTCGTATTAATGTATTAGGGTTTTGGTCCATGCTATGTGTTGGTGTCCTGTCAATTAGATACTCACTTTATATTTATATATGAGGTAGTCCAGTTAGTTGTCTTGCATTTTACATACAGGCATTATTTTATGAAATTGATTAAGTAATCAAGATGGCTAAGGTTAATGACGTCATAATTGAATTAAAGAAAAAGTTATTCCGCATTTTGATTAAGCATGGCTTAATACAATAGTATGTTAACAATCCGGGTTAACACGGGCTGTTACATTTTATGGTATCAGAGAACTTTCTAGGGAAAAGCCTATATGTATTGCAATAACTTAGGATGTTTCGTTGCGTGTCTATCTTGTGTTCTCTCTGATTGGTGTGTATTATGATAATGCATATGTGACCACATGGCATGGGCCTGATCAACTCATTCTTTGTGTAACTTGTGCAGACTCATTGTGCAACCAAGGAGGAACCTGGGTACGAGTGAGGATCAACCGGATCCTATCCTGGCTGCATTAGCTGAGATGCAGGCGGCATGACTAGCCGACCAAGAGCCCACTCGGTTGGCAAATCAGGCTATGCTGGATGCCATTAGAGAGGCGAACAGGAGAGCCACCGCTGAGGTTCTGGAGGAGAACCGGATGGCCAACATGACTATGATGAGGGTCATGTTGGAGGAGTTGAGGGTTGGTCCTACTACTGGCCAGTGTCCTCCACCACCTCTACCGCCACCACCGCCTCCACTTCCACCTAGTCAAAAGGAGGACACCCAGAGTCAGATGGGTGAGGGTAGCCACTTGACGGGGGGCTATGGAGGCCGTTCCCGTTTTTGCTGAGGATCGGGATGAGATCGACAGCCGGCTGAATGCTTTCCGCAAGCATAAGCCACCTACGTTTGACTGGTTCTACGACCCCATTGCTACTGCTAGATGGCTCCAGGCCCTGGACAAGATATTCAGGGTGATGCAGTGCTTCAAGCCGCAGAAGCTGATGTTCGCCACGTACATGCTGGAGGGCGATGCCTATAAGTGGTGGACGAACACCTCTCAGGTGTTCGAGATGCAGGGGCATGTGATGACATGGCCGTTCTTTGAGGACTGCTTTCTGGGTCGGTACTTTCCTTATGACACTCAGGAGAGGAAGCAGGGAGAGTTTGATAGATTGGTGCAGGGCTCGTTGTCTGTGGACGAGTACTTGGCCAAATTTAATGAGCTGGTCAAGTTTGCTCATTTTCGTATGGCGAGGCCGACTCCCATTTTTCGTGCTGCTAAGTTCCGAAGGGGACTTAATGAGGACATTACTGGTTATCTTGCTGGTTCAGCTTCGAGAGACTTCGGGGCCTTGGTACAGCAGTGCTGGGACATTGAGGACTTCTGCAGTGCGAGTCAGGCTAAGAAGGTCAAGATCGAGGTGCCACAGGGTACTGGTGGTTCCACTTCCTGGAGAGACAGGAAGTTTGGGAACAAAGGAAAAGGAAAATAGTTGGCAGCTAAGCAAGCGCTAAATCAGTTTAAGAAGACTTCTGCTCAAGGGAGTACAGCGAGACCTCCTGCTCCCAGATGCTCGAGATGCGGAAAGTCACATTTTGGGCCGTGTGCTACAGGCCAGTTGATATGCTTCCAGTGTGGCAAGGAGGGCCACTACTCCAGAGATTGCCCGACGATGAGAGCTGCTGCAGTGCAGGCAGTTCCCCTGCAGATTGTTCCTACTGTTGCACCAACAGTGCCACCTACTACTGGGCGTGTGTACACCCTTGATCGTCAGCAGTCGGACAGAGCTCCGAACCTGATCAGAGGTACTGTTACCATTGGTGGTTCAGCTGTTGATGTACTATTTGATTCCGGGGCAATGCATTCATTTGTTGCTATCCCTATTGCTGCGGGGCTTGAGTTGCCCAATGCTGTGCTTTCTCCACCGATGCGGGTGACCACCGCCACCGGAGAAAAATGTTTGACCTCCACTGTCCATCGCGATGTAGCATTTCAGTGGGATGGCCGTGACTTCTCGGTAAATATGATAGGATTTCCGATGGCCAACTTGGAGATTATTCTCGGCATGGAAAGCGGCTAGGCTGTGTGCTAATGCAGAAAGGGAAAGCTGTTGCTTATGCTTCAAGATAGTTGAAACCTCATGAGGAGAACTACCCGACTCACGACTTGGAGTTGGCAGCTATTGTTTTTGCTTTCAAGATTTGGAGGCATTACCTGTTTGGCATGAAGTTTGCTGTATTCAGTGACCACAAGAGTCTGAAATATCTATTTGACCAGAAGGAGTTGAACATGAGACAACGGCGATGGATGGAGTTCTTGAAGGACTACGACTTTGAGTTGAGGTACCATCCTTGCAAGGCCAATGTGGTAGCCGATGCTTTGAGCCGGAAATCCGTGAGCTTATCCAGTTTGATGATGAGCGGCTATGAGGTGATTGAGAAGTTCAGAGACTTGAGAGTGAAATCCTTATTTGGGGGCGCACTGCTCGAGATGGAAACAGCAAAAGTGATTAATGAGCTGATGGAAAAGATTAAAGAGGCGCAAGTGCATAGAGAGTGCCTTGATTATGTAAAAACCAAGACGGTGTATCTTGGAATGAGGATGGTTTGCTATTGTTCCAGAAGAGGGTTGTGATCCCTCGAGGGCCATTGACTGAGGAGGTTATGACAGAGGCTCTTAAGGGTCGGTTTACTATCCACCCTGGTGCTACAAAAATGTACCAAGACTTAAAGAGAAATTTTTGGTGGCCGAGCATGAAGAAAGACATAGCGGTCTACGTATCCAAGTGTCTTATATGTCAGAAAGTGAAGATTGAGCACCATAAACCGTCTGGTAAGCTTCAACCTCTTGAGATTCCACAGTGGAAGTGGGAGAGTACTTCCATGGACTTCGTGGTGGGATTGCCTAAGACTCAGGCTGGTTGTGACTCTATCTGGGTCATTGTGGACAGATTGACCAAGTCTGCCCATTTTCTTCCAGTGAAGGTGAGCTTGTGAGATTGTGAGGCTTCACGGGGTGCCCGAGAGTATCATCAGTGATAGGGACCCGATGTTCACATCTCGGTTCTGGGAGGCGCTATAGGGAGCTTTTGGTACATAGTTGAGATTGAGTACCCCCTATCACCCTCAGATTGACGGACAGACTGAGCAGACCATTCAGACATTAGAGGTCATGTTTAGGGCTTGTACATTGGAGCAGGGTTCAGCATGGGATAGGTACCTTCCGTTGGTGGAATTTTCGTACAATAACAGTTTTCATGCTAGTCTGGGCATGGCACCTTACGAGGCGCTGTATGGTAGGAGGTGTCGTACTCCTACTTGCTGGTCCGAGGTTGGAGACAAAGAGCTATTTGGCTTGGACTTTGTCCAAGATGCTACCCAGCAAATCCAGATGATCAGCGAAAAGTTGATGCAGGCGTAGAATCGCCAGAAGAGCTACTACGATGTTAAGCATCGTCCACTGGAGTTCAGTGAGGGTGAGCACGTGTTTGTGAGACCTTCACCTATCACCGGTGTTGGACGAGCACTTGGAGTGAGGAAGTTGAGCCCGCGATTTATTGGGCCCTACCAGATTCTTGGTAGAGTAGGACCCGTTGCCTATCGACTTGCCTTACCTCCGAACTTAAACAACATCCACGATGTGTTTCACGTGTCTCAGCTTCGGAGGTATATCGCAGATCCTTCGCACCTGGTGCAACCTGATGATGTGGAGGTTCAGGAGAACCTAAAGACTCCTGTCGGACCACTCAAGATTTTCGATCTAGGCGAGAAGCAGCTTAGAAGCAAGACAATTCCGAATGGTCAAAATGCAGTGGACTGGGCGTAGTCCCGAGGAGTGCACATGGGAGCGAGATGATGAGCTTCTCCGGCAGTATCCCGATTTTCGAGACAGGTATGTTTATGATTTTGAGGACAAAATCCTTAAAAAGGTGGGGTGAATGTAAGAACCCGCACCGATAATTAAGGTAATTAATGAATTAATTGTGATAAATTAGGAAATGATTCCATAATTGACTTTAGTAATTATTATTTGGCTTAAATAATTATAGTAAGTGAGTAAGAATTTTGAAAGTCACTTTTCGGAAGAAAAGTGCAGATACCGGTTCTGCTACCCGGTATAAATGCGTACCGAAAAAGTATCCTCGAAAATTATTGTAACATCCCACATAAATAGGGAAAATACATAATATATTATAAGGCATAAGAATGCATGTGTGAAAATTAGAGTTTCGTGTAATTATTGATTGGAATTTCGAATTGTATGGTTACTAGTGTAGAATTAATATTGAGTTATGAAATTTATTGGAATTATTATGATATGTTAGAAATTATTTTAAAGATGTAGAAATAATTATGTAGTAATATATAAAAAGAATTAAAAATAATTGTAGGGCTTGAGGACTTAGAATTTTTGGGCTAGTACCCAAGTTAGTGTCACTTGGGCTTGTGCATATTTTTAAATTCCTTTTGTTTGTTGGGCTGAAGCTTTAGGCCTTATGTAGCCCACTTGATGCAGCATAAACCCATTAACAAATTGCCCTAACCTCATCTTAAGTGAATCCACAAGTCAACCCCTTATTGGTTAGAAACCTCCACATGGCATAGTCTATCTTCTTCCTCCATTTGTGTGCACATGGCCCTTCAAAAAATCTGCACTTGGACTATTTGCAAATCATTTTGGTCAGCCTTACTTTGCTTTTTCTTGCACCTTACGCATGGCACTTGTGAGGAGGTAAGATAGATGCTTGTTGCAACTTCCAAATCTTGTAAGACATGCACCCAATGTAGTTCTTGTGGACAAATTGCATGTCTTGTGTGTGGGCAGAAAATTCTGCACCACTTTGACTCCCTTGTGCGCACAAAATGTGAGAGAACCAAGCCAAGTTTCTGCCCTAAGTGTATGGCTTTAAATCAGCCCACAACTCCTCACTTGTTTCCATCCTTATGCGTTGAAGTAGGCTGAGTTTAGGTCCTTGAAACATAAACCAAAAACTGCACCTTATACCTCCCTCCTTCCACCCTTGTGCGCTGAGTTTGGGGTTGAGTTTAGGCTCTTTGAAACATAAACAAGATCTGCACCTATTGTCTTCCTCCTTTCCCTTGAAACCGTGAGTGTAGGGAGTAGCATTCAGAAAAATAGTGCACACCATCCTCTCCTTTTCCTTGTTGAAACTGTGACCTTAGGCATCAAGTGTAGTGCAAGCTTTCCTCTCATTCTTCTATTGTCCAGCCGAGCTTCATCCAAGGATTTTGCCCAAGTTGTCCTTCCACCCACCATTGTGCGCATAAGTCATCACTAGTGTAACACCCACCCTTGTATGCATCCAAGAGGGTTGTTTGCTAAATCGTATTAGAGTTACAGCGGTAGGGAACTCATTTATTCTAAAACTTTATCAAATATTATAGAATTTGAAGCTTAAAAAAATCCAGATTTGATTCGTATAAAATCCTTTTGGAAAAATGAAATCATTATCAACCGTAGGAAATTTCAGATATAAAACCCTTTGCTGAATTTTCTAATCTTTTTAGAAAACCTTGCCCTCTTATAAAATCTGTATAAAATCGAATTCAGATGCGATAAAAAATATTCCAAGCTTCTGAAAAACTAGACATCCGGGGCTTCGCGTACATATAAATTATGCGCGATTCGGAGGTGAATAGCCCCACGGAACAGGACACGTAAGACGCTCGTGAATCCTGTCCGTTTTTCTGGAAACAGGCTGTGAGGCGAAGCTTACTGGAGTTCGTACAAGTTTCGTATAATAATGAGACCTGCACAGTTTGAAAGTACATTCTTGGGGCTTCGCGTGCATATAAAATAATAGTAAATCGGAGTTCGTTTGCCCCTTGAACATGACCCGTAAAGTACCAGTAAAACTGTTAAAATTCAGCACTTAATAAAACGTTCAAAAATTACTTTCGTAAAACGTTTTTCAAAACAGCTGCTGTTCATAAGAGTTCAAAGTAAAATAGAGATAATAATATCTACAGTCATCCAAGAGTACCAAAATATTAAGCATTACAGTCATCCAATCAATCAAACAGTAATAGCGAAATTCCAGGCATCAGCAAGCAACAGCAAACATCACTTCTTCAAATGCTTTTTCGTCCTCCTGCCATTTAGGAAAATAGCAGCCCCAAAGGGGTGAGAATAATCCCAGAAGTGTGGCAACAAAACCAATAATATAACAGTATTAACTAGGCACAAAATCATAAACAGTCACTTCAACATATCCTTGTTCCTTTTCTTTTTTCCTTTTCATCATATTCATATATATAGCGCATATAACGCCTTTCCTTTTCATCATATTCATATATATTGCGTATATAACGCCTTTCCTTTGCGCTTTTAGCACCGTCGTGCGCGCACTTCACAGTGGAATCAAATATACCCTTGGCACCTGAGCTCCATGTGGATTCCAACTGTGGGCCTATGCGGACTGATGCCAAGTGTCCCATACCCCGGTACCTTGGGGATGCCTATATGATGCTTGCTCAAACACATGGTCCTGTACATAACTATTCTAAAACAAGGCCTATATGATCATGATATATGCATGTCATGCTATGCTTTCACACACAAAGCGTAAAAATGCGGTATGATGTAAGGTGCATGCTTATATACCTTTCATATAGCCATCACGGCACATATACTTTTCATATGCGTTATGCTGCCACATAACGTCTTTACCTCATAATCACATAGCCATCACGGCACATTTTTGACAGTTTCCTTTCATCGTAATGGAACATAATATTTTTTACGGAATATGGAGCATCATGTCACAATTTTATACCAGTAGTCAATAGTCACATTAGGTAATATCGCCTGACACTTACCTCAAGTCTTTAACATTCTTTTTAACCAAGCATTCCAAACATCATCAAACAGTCCGATTTTAAAGGACCTTGGGCACCTAAACAAACATATGCACCAAATCAGAATTTATTACATATATTTCCTATGCCTTACTAAGCTTTTCCCTCCTCCTAGATTCTGGGCTTATAAACGGTTTCTTATCCAATAATTATGCGCCACTTCTTTATTATTTTCATGCTGTTATTTACAATGTCACGGACATAAGGTATGCTAGTTATAAATCTATTCAAGGTGTGACCAAGGCTACTTACAGAACCAAAAATGAGAACAAAGTACAATCTCCATTCAATTGCGTAAAGAGACCGAACACAGGTAAGTAAAAGGGGGTTCGTACTTCCAAATTTATTTTCATCCTACACTTCTAACTGATTTATTATACTTTAATATCAATAGTTCTCTGCCTTATATTTTACTCTAACAATTACATAACATGTGACTTAATCCCACTGTCACTTGGGCGTACAGCTTCTATTTTAAAACTGTTATCTTAAAAGTCCCATGCATACAGGTTCCACTTGTACAGCCGATCACCTAGGAGCTTAACATGGTTAATTATACACATGTTCTCCACGGTTTAGGAGGGTGATAATGAGATCTATCATGCTGTCTAAATAGTTCCTAGCGCATACAGGGGTTAGTTCACCAACTAGGTGCTTACAAGTTTTATCTACAAACACTACCAATACCACTTAGACATGATTCATATAATCTTCAGCCTGCTTTATATATATATTCTTTTAAGCATATGCAAAGCCTATCAACTTTTTAACACATGCAAGTCCCACTAAATATTCCTAATCCGAGGGCAATCCAATAAGATTAATGGGAGCTATCTCCAAGCTCTCAATTCGATTCTCCTAGTGCTTACAAGCATCAAGTCCCTGAAGTTTCCAACGGCAGAAAGCAAAAGAGAGGGAGGACAAACGTCTTCTCCTAGTGTAAATTAAAAGGCCGAATCAGAGGGGAAAAATGAGAGAGTTTAGTTTCAGATTCCTACCTTTCGTGAGTTACCAAACTGCTCCCCAAATCAGTCCAAGCTCGCCAACCAGAAGAGGGGTAGTACTTTAATCTTCCCACTATCAAAACCAATTAGAACAGAGAGCACATAAAGAACAGCCCTCTCTTGCTCTCATGAACCGAAATCAGGAAGCAAGTAAGATGTGAACTACTCACTTGTTCTAGCATGCAATGGAAGGTAAATCAGAATTTTTAAGGATGAAGGTCTTCCTTGTCCGAAGTCATGCTTGAGGCTGCATGCAGGAGAGTTCCATTAGGAGCCAAAAGAAGTAATCTGCATGCTATTGAATCTCCTCATCAAGTCAAGGAGGAAAAGATGAACGAGGGAGTAGGAAGTTTCTACACCACTAAGACTGGAAGAACACTACTGAACAAGAAAATAGGAAGGATGGACTCATATTGTGCTCTCCTTGGCCGCTGCCACTCCTCCAAATCATGCAGAGAAGGGAGTGGAAGATGTGTGTGTGTGGTTCTCATGTTTCCTTTCCAAAAACATGCGGCTTAAGGAAAGGAATGAGGGGAGGAACAATGGTCTTAAGTTCAGCTGACAGAGATAGAGTGGTGGAGAGACTCATACATGTACCCACAAGTTTCAAAATCGGTTTACAGCAAACAGCCACCAAGGGTTCCGTTAAAATTCTCAAGCTCCTAGCAGGTCTTCAAGGCTACGAAATCTGGTGAAGGTTGGCAAGGATGTACGAACACTATACTTTCTTGGTTTGAGTCTGACCGTGCACAAGTGAGGCAAAAAGGTTGGTGCTAGGCTTGGGTCACGTCTGCATGCAGTGGAGGGAAGCATCAAACTGAGCCACATCAAGTGCAGCAAGGAGAGAGACTTAATAAGAGTTGGCTCAGGAGAAAGAATAAGAAAGGGACGAATACATCAGCTCCTAGTTGGTGGACGTTCGGCCAAATGAAGAAGAAGAGAATAATGGAGACTTAGGTGCTGATTCTTCTTTGGGCTCTTGACTTTGGTGGGGTGCTGGAGGGAATGAAAATGGCATGCAATCTGTGTGACTAAGAAGGAGAGGTGAGCTGAGCTTTGATCCTAAATCAAGATAACAGTCGGTCCTTGCTTGGGTCTTGGGTGTGCGTATGGAAGGAGAGGTATGGGGGGATAACACTGATTAGTATTCTCGACCATTAACCAGAAAAGAACTCTGGTTTCTTCCCATTGAGCGTACAGGGAGGATGATGAGTTGAAAGAGTAAGGTTAGCTTGAGACTCATTAGAAAGTAGGCATCCAGATTTCACCACTCATCCACTAGGCGTTCGGTGAAGGAAGCAAGGGGCTAAGTTTGATTCAATGGAAAGGGGATGAGTAGGTTGGGTCTTATTTGAGTCCCCACACTAAGCGCATGGAAGGAAGAAGAGGGTGATGAACTTTTACACAATCCGAACCAATGTCCAGCAAATAAAAAGAAACAGATTTGGTGTCCTAGGAGTGCGCAAGTAGAGAGGTGAGGAGGAGAAAAACGTGGCAGACATGCAAGAGAAAGGACAAGGTCGATGGCACACATGCAGAGCCATGAAGAGCTAGGTGGCCTTCATGCAAAGGAGAGGGGGATAAGGTGGCGCACATGCAGCAAAAGGGGGCTAAGTGGCCTGCACAGGCTGAAATGTGCAGCCTGGGTGGGTTAGGTTAATGCAAAAGCAAGTCAGAATTTTACCTTCATTATGCGCACAGGGAAATGATGAGAAAGTGGCGTGACTTGTGGTTGTCTTAAGACACAAGCCATCAGCTTGCTCACTGTCCAAGGTAGCGCAAGAATCAAAGAATAAAGGGTTGACTACAAGAGATAACAAGGCTGATTGCTTTAGCTACTACTACAAGTAATTGCAACTTTCCTCCTGTACTTGGCGCATCCAGAGAGGATAAGAATGGACAGGTGGCTACTAAAGAATAATATGAAGATTACCTTGAATAAAGAAAAGGCAATATTAGAGCATTAAGGCTCCCACTCACGGACAAGTGGCCCGCGCCCTTCTAGTGAAAAGACCCAAAGAGAGATGTCCAAAGGCTGACCTATTTTATGTGCGTACAACCTACTACTTCACCTATCACATACCTTCTAATTGTAATTTAAGTGCAAACTAAAGCCTTTATATGTTATGATTAAATTAACTCCATTCCCTTTTTAACTAAAGTTTGAGTTCTTAAAATAATTAGATTCATACACTCACTCCTAATTATGCGGGATGTTACACTCCTCCCACCAAATTTGAAGTTTGTCCCCAAACTTCGTCCTATCAATTTTGCTAACTACTAAAGACGAATTCCAACCCACATACCTTCATGCAGGACAAGATCTCACCTACAGCTAAGCCACTATCAAAGCAATCAATCAATTCAGAATATTATAAATGAATCGTGCTTCACAAATTCATCAGATGAATTATATCAAAAATCTTGCTTGCACGGAAGGAATAGAAAATTTTGATTTACACCAGGTTAAAGACTACACGGCCACAGAGATGAAATAAGATTGACCAAGAAACTCCAATCATCAATAGCTTGTAAAGAAGCTTAGGGTTTTGGTGCACACTTAGGAAGTAACTAAACAGATCTATTTGCACAATAATTCTGCACTATTTAAATTCTACGTTTGATGATTGACAGAACAAAACAGCCACCTATGTTTTCTACTTTCATGCTCTCCTTTAAGGCTTAAAGAAATTCTATTCTAGTGATCAAACAAGATGTGAACCCGGTCCCATGCCAGCCTACCGTTGATCATCTTTCAAAGTTATTATTTACATTTCTTATTCATTACGTGTGTCCACTTCAATAGCATGCCATTTCTCTTATTTGCCCGCCTGCTATTCTTACTCTACTAAAAATACATGTAATTACCTACAAGGTGACCTTTAGATTTTATGCATTCTAAGTTTAGAGTCAGTAGTTTGGTTCGTCAGATTATTTCCCAATTGATACAAACAAAATATTACAATCCCTACTTAGACAAATTTCAAAACAATCGGATCTAGCTGCCCACTACTTGCACAGACAGAACTAATTGTGAGCTTCACTATACTCATTTTATCCATGTAATTTACATGTTACAGATTACAATTTCGCCTATCTCCTATTTAATCCATACCTAAAAATAAGTTTCAATTTAATGAACACTTCACAGCTAATTACCTGACTACAGACTTTCACAAGTTAATTGTCTACAGAAAATTAAGTAAATATAACAGGACGCATCAGATTCTAATTTTACAATGTAGAAGGGTCTTTGCAAATACACAGAGGTTCATCACAGACAAAAGTTCAGCAAATGTTTTTATTTACTAGAGATCTCAGTCCCTCACTATTGAGGTATAAAAATTTTAACAGCATCAATTAAGTTAACAGCACACTATTTGCTACTATCTTGTGGAAACGGAATTACATTAATGAGTACTGTTTGCACTAATTAAATGGGTACCATTTGGTGCATGGGGAGGCAATGGCAGCCTAGGTTAAGTGGCCAACATAAGCATGCAGAAATTCTGCACAAACAGGCGCACAATGGAGGTGTGTGAAGGTGTGTGTGGCCATGTGTTCTTCATGCAATCAAGATGGAACCAAATGGTGCACATGCCTTGACATGAAGGGGTCTCTAGGCACCTAAGGACACGCAATGGCCGACCAAGTTGCTTAGAAGAAACCAATGCAGAATTGTTTTCTTTCTTCCAAGCATTGTGCGCTCAAATGAGGAGAAAAACATACAAGGGTAATGTGACTTGTTAAGTGGGGTTTCTACCCTACAAATGTTGCCAAATGGATCCTTGATGAGGTTGTGATGATGGACAAGATTTTGGGCTGAACAATTGCCTACACAAGGTCATGAGGCCGTGACACTAAGGAGAGGAAAAGACTCCAAAATATATTTGAGTCCAAGATCTATGTAGTTTTATGACAAGTCCAAAAGTCTAAGTTTTAATGCTTGCTACTAATTCTGTTTCATCTATTTTTGCTTTGTTTGCTATACCAGACCACCTAATAGCAAGGTCAACAAAATATTTTCATAATCTCAATTTATCACCTGAAGACCCCTCGTCCAATTTCTCTCCTGACAACCAAAATAGAAGTTTCCGTGTATTCAATTAATCAAACGGGGGGTTACTTACTTTTTA
>JAVKPL010006328.1:0-25823 GCA_032173675.1 Gastrolobium villosum
GCAATTATGCAATCTTATAATTCTTGATTTTAATGCATGTTTTCTTGGGGAATAATCGGGGAACTAGAGTTCTTCCAGGATCACATAGATTTAGGGTAACAAGGAATTGAGCTCCAATTAACGTAGATAGAATTGATTGGCAATATATTAAGAACAGGTTCTTAACAAGTTAATTCATAACATATTGAGGAGATCGGAGGAAGTCAGAACCCTAACTACGCTCGTTTTATTATCTTAATTCTACCATTCTATTTTCAGTTGTTCCTTTAAATTCAGAATTTTATTTACATTTTATCAATTTCTTTCCAAATACAAATCACGTTACTTTCCTTTTAATTGTCCAACTAAATTTGCGATAGTGAATTGGTGCTTGGGTTTAATCCTCGTGGGAACGATCTCTTACTCGATCATTTTATTACTTGTACGATCGGTGCACTTGCCGAGAGTAGCAACAAGTTTTTGGCGCTATTGCCGGGGATTAATACTTCAATATTGATAGTAACTATTAATTCTTTAGATTGGACCTTATTTTCTGCATTTTAAATTTTTGTTATTTGAATTCAGTTCTTACTTTCTTTTTTTCATAGTCTATTTTCTGGTTTATGCGAGGTACCGTTGACACCGATTCCCTGCAATTCGACCCAGAAATAGGGAAAACAGCAAAGAGGAATAGGAAACGTACCAAAGCAAGAAAACAACGAGAAAAAAAAAGCTTTAAGCTCCATACAACCGAGAGAAGAAGCAATGGTGGAAAACGAAGTTCTACCACCATGAACACTAGGAGATTACATGACTCCTGCTCGAGTCCCACATACGGCAAGCATTGTTAGGCCAAATGTGGACGCTAACAACTTTGAACTCAAACCGGCATTATTACAGCTGATCCAAAAAGATCAATTCGCCGGAGGGAGCATGGAAGACCCATATACTCATCTTGAGAACTTTTTATTATATTGTGATACTTTGAAGATGAATGGAGTCTCCCGTGATGCTATCTTACTTAGACTTTTCCCATGTTCACTAAAAGAAGATGGAAGAGCATGGCTACAATCACTCCCTCAAGGAAGCATCACCACCTGGGATGATTTAGCTACAAAGTTCTTAGCCCGGTTCTTCTTAGCTTCAAAAATGGCAAGACTTAAGGCCGACCTCACTTCTTTTGAAAAAAAAGAAAGTGAAACTTTATATGAGGGTTGGGAAAGATTCAAAGGACCACTTAGGAAATGTCCACAGCACGGTATTGAAGCTTAGGAGAAAGCACAAATTTTCTTCCAAGGAATGACACCAAGTACCAGAACTGTGGTGAATGCTGCAGCTGGAGGGTCATTAAAAACAAAAACTCCAGAAGAAGCTTTGGAGTTGCTAGAATCTCTTGCATCCCAAGAATTTGACAATGCTCTGGTATCACAAAGGAGAGTAGGAATCATGAAGCTAGAAGGATATGATGTCATCTTAGCCCAGAATGAACATATTCTACAGTCAAACAAGAAACAACAACAACAATTAGATGCTCTAACAAAGCAGTTTTCTGAATTTCAAGTTTCTCCTGTTAACACTCAAGTATCTGCTATTAATAGTCCTTCTGTTACCTGTGGTATATGTACAGGTACTCATGCTACCGAAGATTGCGATTTCAACCGGTCAACTGAAACTGCTGAAGTTAATGGACTCTGGCATGATCAAAAAGCTCCAGGGAGGAATCAATATGGCAACAATCAGAATCAAGGGTGGAGGAATAAAAATCAGAGTCAACACCAAGGATTTAGCTACAGTTCGAACCACTAGCTTAATCCTGTAGTGCCAATGCAACCACAAACCTCACAACAAAGTGGTACATCAGAGTGGGAGAAAGCATTTGCACAATTGTCAAAAACCACATCAGACTTTGTTCAAAGTACTGATTCATTCAGAGAAGACACTTCATCATTTATGCAAGAAACCAGGGCTTCATTCCGGAATCAAGAAGCCTCTATCCGGAATCTAAAAACTCAGATTG
Source organism: Gastrolobium villosum (assembly GCA_032173675.1). Taxonomy (NCBI): domain Eukaryota; kingdom Viridiplantae; phylum Streptophyta; class Magnoliopsida; order Fabales; family Fabaceae; genus Gastrolobium; species Gastrolobium villosum. Next base: position 1,997 of record JAVKPL010006328.1, read on the forward strand.
GGCAATTGTCAAGACAGTTCAATGAAAGGCTCAAGGCACCTTTCCAAGCAACACAGATGTTAACCCAAACGCCCACTGCAAGGCCATTAATACTAGAAGTGGGATAGTAATTGAACCAGTGATCAAGCCTTCTGTAGAGAAAAAGACAGTAGAAAAACCTATAATTGAAGAGGAAAAGGAAGTTGAGAAAGAATCCGTTGCCCAGAAAATAATTCCTGAAAAGAAAGAGTTCAAATAGGAGAAAAAGAAAGCTCAAGAAAGACAAGAAAAGCCAATTGAACTCTTACCTTATGCAAAGATCCCATATCCGCAAAGGTTCAGAGAGGAAATTAAAAAGCAGCAGTATTCCAAATTCTTTGAAATTTTTAAGAAACTGAAAATCAATATTCCATTTGCTGAGGCCATGGAGAACATGCCAAATTATGCGAAGTTCTTGAAAGATCTACTCTCAAGGAAGCGTAAATTAAAAGAATGTGAAACGGTAGCTTTGACAGAAGAGTGCAGTGCAATAATTCAAAAGAAGTTACCTCCTAAACTTCAAGAACCTGGAAGTTTCAGCATTCCAATAGAAATTGGCAACATTGATGTGGGAAAAGCATTGTGTGACTTGGGAGCCAGTATTAATCTTATGCCCCTATCCATGTGCAGAGCTCTGGGTATTCAGGAGCTCAAGCCGACTAAAGTTTCACTACAGTTGGCTGACAGATCATTCAGGAGACCAGATAGAGTCATTGAAGATATCTTGGTGAAAATTGATAAATTCATCTTCCCTGCAGACTTTGTCATCTTGGACATGGAAGAAGATGCTGAAATTCCCTTACTCTTGGGAAGACCTTTCTTAGCCACTGCAAGGGCTATGATTGATGTGGAGCAAGGCAAACTGATGTTGCGAGTTAATGATGATACCGTAACAATTGATGTCCTTGAATCCATGAAACATCCATCCGACGGAGGAGATTGCTTCAAAATTGACATAATCAATGATGCAATGTTAGATACAGTTGATGAAATACTCCAACCACTGATGGAATTGGAGTCATTAGAAGAAGAACTGCTGCAAAATACGACGGAATCAACAAAAGGTGAACAAGAAGTTGAAAAGCTGAAAAAGAAGGTTGATGATGTTACTAAAGGAACACCAAAGGTTGAATTAAAAGAGCTTCCTCCTACTTTGAAATATGCATTTCTTGGAGATAGCAAAACATACCCGGTGATCATCAATATAAATTTGTCAATCGCCGAAGAAGAAAGATTACTGAAAGTGTTAAGAAAGCACAAAACAACTATAGGATGGTCTATTACAGACTTGAAAGGAATAAACCCATCCTTTTGCACTCATAAAATATTAATGGAGAATGATGTGAAACCAGTCAGACAACCACATAGAAGGCTGAATCCGACTATGAAAGAAGTTGTGAGAAAAGAAGTCGTGAAGCTCTTGGATACTGGGATGATCTATCCAATTTCTGACAGTGCATAGGTGAGTCCGGTACAAACAGTTCCGAAGAAAGGTGGGATCACAGTGGTACGCAATGAAAACAATGAACTAATCCCTACAAGAACTATCATCGGCTGGAGAATGTGTGTTTACTATAGGAGACTGAATGCCGCTACAAGAAAAGATCACTTTTCACTACCATTCTTAGACCAAATGTTGGAGAGGCTAGCGGGACATTCATTCTATTGTTTCCTTGATGGCTATTCCGGATACAATCAAATAGCGGTTGCTCCAGAAGATCAAGAAAAGAAAGCATTCACCTGTCCTTATGGTGTGTTTGCCTACAGACGTATGCCCTTCGGGTTGTGCAATGCACCCGCCACTTTTCAAAGGTGTATGCTATCCATATTTTCTGATATAATTGAAAATTTTATTGAAATTTCTATGGATGATTTTTCTGTCTTCGGTTCATCGTTTGATGTTTGCTTAACTAATCTAGCTTGTGTTTTACAGAGATGCCAAGAAAGTAATTTAGTACTCAATTGGGAAAAATGCCACTTTATGGTAAGGGATGGAATAGTCTTAGGCCATAAGATATCTGAGAAAGGGATCGAAGTTGATAGAGCAAAAATATCACTTATTGAGAAACTTCCCCCTCCCTCTAATGTGCGTAGTGTACGTAGCTTTCTTGGACATGTAGGTTTCTATCGGCGCTTCATCAAGGATTTCTCAAAGATAGCTAAACCCCTCTGCAAGTTATTGGCCAAAGAAGAAGAGTTCAACTTCGACAATGATTGTTTGACTTCTTTTAGCCTTTTGAAAGGAAAATTGACTACCGCACCTATTATCACTTCACCTGATTTTGAATTGCCTTTTGAATTAATGTGTGATGCTAGTGATTATGTTATAGGTGTTGTCTTAGGTCAAAGAAAAGATAAACTCTTACATGTTATATATTATGCTAGTAAAATTCTAAATGAAGCGCAAATGAATTACACTACTACTGAGAAAGAATTGCTAGCAGTTATATACGCTTTTGACAAATTTAGAACCTATTTGTTAGGATCTAAAGTTATTGTTTATACTGATCATGTTGCATTGAAATACTTACTGACTAAACAGGATGCTAAACCAAGACTACTCAGGTGGATGCTTCTACTCTAGGAATTTGAGATAGAAATCAGAGACAAAAAGGGAGTAGAAAACCGGGTAGCTGATCATCTCTATAGACTTCAAGAGAAGGAATTGCAAGACAGTTCAGACTTATTAATTAGAGATGAGTTTCCGGATGAACAAGTTCTTTCAGTCAGCACCTTGCCATGGTTTTTGAACGCACAAGCTCTTGCAGTTGACACTGCACCATGGTTTGCATATTTTACAAATTTCAAAGCAGCAGGGACAATTCCCAAGGATTTTTCATGGCAACAACGAAAGAAATTTCTACAGGATGTGAAAAGATTTTTGTGGGATGAACGATTCCTATTCTACACATGTTCTGATGGAGTCATTAGAAGATGCATCCCTGAAGAGCAGATGAAGGATGTGCTATGGAATTGCCACGGTTCAGAATACGGAAAATAATTTAATTAATTACTTTAAGTTAAGTAATTAAGTATGTATTAGTAAATAAAATTAAGAAAAAGACATAATTAAGTGAATTGGGGTCACTTTTGAAGTAAAAAGTGTACTCTGTGAAAATTAAGGGGTATAAATGGGTGTAGACAAAAGTACCCCAAAATATAAAAATGAAAGTAGAAATATTCCTAGAAAAATATTCCAGACTGTTGGGTAAAGTTTGGTAATTAATGGAGTTGAATAGATAGATGAACCGATACCCACTTAACCTATGTTAAGTAGCCAGCAACTAAAGGAACCCAAAATCCCTCCCCAACCCGTCGTGGACCAGAAGAAGAAAGAAAAAAAAGAAGGAAAGAGAGAGAGAGAAGAGAGAAGAGAAAAGAGAGAAGAGGAAGGAGAAGGGGGAAACCCTAGGGGGAGCAATCATTGGCCATTTTAAGAGATTCAAAAGCCTAATCCACTCCAAATCTTCTCATCTTTCATAATCCAAGCTTAGTTTTGAGTGGGAAGCATTGTGGAGTGAGATCTCTCCTTCCTAAAATTCGACCCATTGATGATTTGAGGAGTTTTATGGCATCTCCAACCATGGGAGCATAGGAGACCTCTATTGCTTGATTATGTGACCTATTGTGGTAAGTTTCCACTTCTCCAACCTTGTGTTCATGGAGTTTTCTAGAGGTTGAAGATGATGAATAGTGTTTTTTGGGGTTTTATGAGTTTGAGTTTGATTTAAACTTAATCCCTTTGTAAAAGTTATTGTAGATGATGAATGAACGGTAAAAATGAGTTTAGATAGTCATTTAGTCATTGTTCAATATGTGGGGAAAATTCATGCTTGGGCTTATGGATGTTCTAGCATTTTGGGCAATTGATGAGTTGAATGATTGATTGTGTTCCTTGTATTGATAGGGTTGAGGCAAGAGAACCAAGAGGAGTGAACAACCCTTGTGGTTGTGTTCAATTGAGGAAAGGAAAGCTTTGAGGAAAGTTGAAGAGCAAGGTAAACCTTTGGACCTTGGGGTTGATCCCATTGAGTGTTCCACCATACTCCGTTGAGGAGAAATGGTTTTTCTAGATGTGATATATAATTATGATATAGTAATTGTATGCTCATGCATTGATTCATGCATTGATACATGTTATGATTGATTCATGATTATTGGTTGATGTTGATTGTTGAAGAGTCATTGAGGAATGGTTATAGAGGTAGCAAATAATGAATGAGGTAATGGTTGAGGATTGTGATTGAGGTTATGACTGATAGTATTATGATGAGGATGATTGGTAGGAACTTCCCTTGGAAACAGCCCTATGTGGATCTCCATGTGGTTAGAGCCTAAGAGAAACAGCCCTATGTGGATCTCTCTTGGAGGTTCCTAGGTTGAGGTTAAGGACTTCCCTTGGAAACAGCCCTATGTGGATCTCCATGTGGTAAGAGCCTAAGAGAAACAGCCCTTTGAGGATCTCTCTTGGAAGTCCATATAATGGTTATTGATAAGAATGTGTTGAACTGTTATGATTATGTGCACATCGAAAGTGAACCTTAGGGTGGAGTGATCTCCAAGGACCCCTGGTTTACTGTGATATATTCGTATATCTCACCCCGTGTTGTTGGGGACCCCCTTTCAGGAAAGGATGCTGCAGGAGCCTCTGATGGCAAGTGGCCATATTTGAAGTGATTGGGCATATGAAGATATTGTGTCATTTGATTAAGCATGTTATTTTGTAGTTCACATGTATAGGATTGCTAAAGGAGAATCAATTGTCATATGCATGCTATATTTATTTGGGTGGACTTAGCCTATGCTCATGCTTTTGGTATCTCTTTTGTTGATGGGAGCCAAGGAGTGATCATAGTGTTTTGTAGCTAAGTCCCATGAATTGTAATTAAAACTTGTAAACATGATGTAATGTTGTAATTATTGGGTATTTGCATATATGATGAAATGATATGCATGCTTCTCTTGTGTATGAGTATCTAGAGAGACTAGAATTCATGTATTGAAAAGATTATATGATGTAAATTAGGTGAAAGAAGACCTTTAGGTTGGAAAACCAATTTAAAACAAAGGTACCCTGTCTTGTTGTCCAATTTTCGTATCCTATACGATAGATTTGGACCTTTGTGTCTTGATGGAAGTTGTAGATATGTTTCTTAGCTTTCCATAGAGACCAAGATTGTGTAATTTGGATAAGTATAACTAAAGTTATGGTTAAAATACCACAGGAAGGTCAAATTGCCCTGTTTTGGGTACACAGCCCTGTTGTCTGGCGCTATGGGCGCCAGACTGGCGCTAGGAGCGCCAACGGCCAAAATAAGGCAGTGGCGCTGGCGCTGAGGGCGCCACTGTGGCGCTGTCAGCGCGGGGGATCTGCCGATTCAGCACCTGTCGCTTAGAAATCTCATAACTTGGGCTACGGTGCTCCGATTTGAGCGCGGTTTGAACCCACGCGTAACTAATGAAAAATCCTACAATATAATGGGCAAATGGAGACCATAATAAATGAAATGAAAGTATGGTATTAAGCTTTAAGTATGTTATTCCGCAATGTATTATGGTTATGGTCACGCAATTGGGTAATTTTAATTCGGCTTGCTTTAAAAGAAAAATTTAACCGGATTTAATTGCACCAATGTGATTGTAACTGCGCTTAATATCATAAGTCAATGTTAACAAACCGGTTCTAGAACGGGGTGTTACATTTTATGGTATCAGAGCAGTTTTGTAGGGAAACTTGTGGATTGATTGTTATATGTGTTTGTTGTTTAATGTTTTGTAGTTGTTTTGGTACTCTTGATGATTATTGCATTTGTGATCACTTAGTGTGAGCCTGATCAACTCATTTCTGGGTGTAACATGTGTAGTGTCATGACGAGGAACAGAAATAACGCTGAAGCATCGAATGCAAATGCTCAGCCAGATCCTGTTTTGGCTGCTTTGGTTAGGCCCCGAGGTGGTCGTGGGGCAACGGTTGGGCAGCCGGATCCTATGGTTGAAACCCTGGCAGCTGTGCACAGGGAGTTGGAAGTTAGTCGTCGAGCTAACGAAAACTTGCTTAAGACAAATGAAGACACGCGGAATGCTATGACCGCAATGATGAACGAGCTGAGGGCGATGAGGGGTGCTAGACCCGAGAACCGGCAACCCTCTCCTCCTCCTCACACTGCCACGCCTACTCCACCTGCTCACAATGAAGAAGACGGAGCGGGTAATAATGAAGGGTGAAGCGAGTCACCACTCAGGTAGTCATAGCCATCATACTGAGGTGCGTCAACTACATGCAGAACAGGTTGATGAGCACGAAGTCGAAGAGAGAAGATTAATGGCTTTCAGAAAACACAAACCTCCTTCTTTTAAAGGAGAATATGACCCTATGGTGGCAGCGAAATGGCTCCAAGCTATGGAGAAGATTTTCAGGGTTATGAGGTGCCCTGATGCATTGAAATTGGTCTACTCCGTTTACATGTTGGAAGAGGAAGCGGAAGATTGGTGGACTAATACAGTGCAACCTTTAGAAGCTGAAGGCCGGGAAATCACCTGGCGGTTGTTTGAGACGTTGTTCTTGGACAACTACTTCCCTAGGGAGGCTAGGGAAAAGAAGCAGAATGAATACAATGATCTGAAACAAGGGTCGATGTCCATTGACCAATATTTTGCCAAGTTCAATGAATTGGTGAAATATGCTAACTATGGGAGAGCCCTACCCACTCCAGCTGAGATGACCTCCAAGTTCCAATGGGGTCTGAACGAGAAAATGTCTCGGAAGATGTCTAATTGTGATATCCGAGAGTTTAGCAAGTTTGTGAACCAATGCCGGAAGGTGGAAGAAGTTTATAGTGTGTCGAAAAGTAAGAAGTCTTCCGAGGCACAAGCATCTGGCGCTAGTGGAGCAACTGGCTCTACTTCCGAAAAGAGTAAGAAGATGGATGACAAGGATAGAAAAGAAAAACTACAAGTTAGACAGTCGGAAGAAAAGTTTAAGAGAAGCCGGAACCAACAAAGTTGGGATGACGAAAGACCCCTGGTGCCCAAGTGTGATAATTGTGGTAGGCATCACAAGGGCGTTTGTTTGATGGGCCAAAACGTATGTTTCAAGTGTGGTAGACCTGGTCACTATGCGAGGGATTGTCCCCAGATCGTGGGACGGGTTGCTCAAGTGCAAGTGGTCTCTGATCCTTCAGCAGCGGCACATGTTAGCACTTCGACCCAACCCCAGCTAGAGAGGTTTCCACGCTTGACGGAAGGTATGATGCATGTAGATTAGTATAACATGCATAGTTTATTGAGGTTGGAGTCGCATATGCTTAAACTGTGGACTCAATTATGATTGTGTGATTAGTTATGTCTAGAAATTAAAGACTAGGCTATGCATAGATTGCTAAAAGATGACAAGTTGTATGCATTGACCTTTCCATGGAAGCGGTAGTATTATCTCTATGAGGATAGTATCCTATGAGATTGAGAATTCTCATTGAAGGTCTATATTGAGGGGAACTTCCCTTGGAGTTAGCCTTCGGGACCTCCTTGTGGTTAGATACCTAAGAGAAACAGCCCATAGTGGATCTCTCTTGGAAGTTCCATCAGATGAGGTTTTGTATGAGGTTATTAGTAGAACCACCGAAGGTCAGGGTTAAATATCAAGTGAATATGTATGACCCTTGAGGAAGATGAAAGATAAAAGTGCTTGAATATAGTAGTATCACGTAATTATGAAACATAGATCGAATCATGAATGAAATAGTGGAAAGTAATTATAAAAATGAAAGCTAAATCACGAAATGAAACATTTCATCTTATGATAAGATGGTGAAGAAAGGAGGAACTGATGGAGGTAACTTCGGGAACACAAGAAGAGTTCTCCGATAAATCCCTAGTTGATTGGATGAGTAGTTTTGATGATTTTGAGGACAAAATCGCTAAAAAGGTGGGGTGAATATAATACCCCTAACTTAAATAATTTAATTAATTACTTTAAGTTAAGTAATTAAGTATGTATTAGAAAGTAAAATTAAGAAGAAGGCATAATTAAATGAATTGGGGTCACTTTTGAAGTAAAAAGTGTACTCTGTGAAAATTAAGGGGTATAAATGGGTGTAGACAAAAGTACCCAAAATATAAAAATGAAAGTAGAAATATTCCTAGAAAAATATTCCAGACTGTTGGGTAAAGTTTGGTAATTAATGGAGTTGAATAGATAGATGAACCGATACCCACTTAACCTATGTTAAGTAGCCAGCAACTAAAGGAACCCAAAATCCCTCCCCAACCCGTCGTGGACCAGAAGAAGAAAGAAAAAAAAAAAGAAGGAAAGAAGAGAGAAAGAAGAGAGAAAAGAAGAGAAGAGGAAGGAGAAGGGGGAAACCCTAGGGGGAGCAATCATTGGCCATTTTAAGAGATTCAAAAGCCTAATCCACTCCAAATCTTCTCATCTTTCATAATCCAAGCTTAGTTTTGAGTGGGAAGCATTGTGGAGTGAGATCTCTCCTTCCTAAAATTCGACCCATTGTTGATTTGAGGAGTTTTATGGCATCTCCAACCATGGAAGCATAGGAGACCTCTATTGCTTGATTATGTGACCTATTGTGGTAAGTTTCCACTTCTCCAACCTTGTGTTCATGGAGTTTTCTAGAGGTTGAAGATGATGAATAGTGTTTTTTTGGGGTTTTATGAGTTTGAGTTTGATTTAAACTTAATCCCTTTGTAAAAGTTATTGTAGATGATGAATGAACGGTAAAAATGAGTTTAGATAGTCATTTAGTCATTGTTCAATATGTGGGGAAAATTCATGCTTGGGCTTATGGATGTTCTAGCATTTTGGGCAATTGATGAGTTGAATGATTGATTGTGTTCCTTGTATTGATAGGGTTGAGGCAAGAGAACCAAGAGGAGTGAACAACCCTTGTGGTTGTGTTCAATTGAGGAAAGTTGAAGAGCAAGGTAAACCTTTGGACCTTGGGGTTGATCCCATTGAGTGTTCCACCATACTCCGTTGAGGAGAAATGGTTTTTCTAGATGTGATATATAATTATGATATAGTAATTGTATGCTCATGCATTGATTCATGCATTGATACATGTTATGATTGATTCATGATTATTGGTTGATGTTGATTGTTGAAGAGTCATTGAGGAATGGTTATAGAGGTAGCAAATAATGAATGAGGTAATGGTTGAGGATTGTGATTGAGGTTATGACTGATAGTATTATGATGAGGATGATTGGTAGGAACTTCCCTTGGAAACAGCCCTATGTGGATCTCCATGTGGTTAGAGCCTAAGAGAAACAGCCCTATGTGGATCTCTCTTGGAGGTTCCTAGGTTGAGGTTAAGGACTTCCCTTGGAAACAGCCCTATGTGGATCTCCATGTGGTAAGAGTCTAAGAGAAACAGCCCTTTGAGGATCTCTCTTGGAAGTCCATATAATGGTTATTGATAAGAATGTGTTGAACTGTTATGATTATGTGCACATCGAAAGTGAACCTTAGGGTGGAGTGATCTCCAAGGACCCCTGGTTTACTGTGATATATTCGTATATCTCACCCCGTGTTGTTGGGGACCCCCTTTCAGGAAAGGATGCTGCAGGAGCCTCTGATGGCAAGTGGCCATATTTGAAGTGATTGGGCATATGAAGATATTGTGTCATTTGATTAAGCATGTTATTTTGTAGTTCACATGTATAGGATTGCTAAAGGAGAATCAATTGTCATATGCATGCTATATTTATTTGGGTGGACTTAGCCTATGCTCATGCTTTTGGTATCTCTTTTGTTGATGGGAGCCAAGGAGTGATCATAGTGTTTTGTAGTTAAGTCCCATGAATTGTAATTAAAACTTGTAAACATGAGGTAATGTTGTAATTATTGGGTATTTGCATATATGATGAAATGATATGCATGCTTCTCTTGTGTATGAGTATCTAGAGAGACTAGAATTCATGTATTGAAAAGATTATATGATGTAAATTAGGTGAAAGAAGACCTTTAGGTTGGAAAACCAATTTAAAACAAAGGTACCCTGTCTTGTTGTCCAATTTTCGTATCCTATACGATAGATTTGGACCTTTATGTCTTGATGGAAGTTGTAGATATGTTTCTTAGCTTTCCATAGAGACCAAGATTGTGTAATTTGGATAAGTATAACTAAAGTTATGGTTAAAATACCACAGGAAGGTCAAATTGCCCTGTTTTGGGTACACAGCCCTGTTGTCTGGCGCTATGGGCGCCAGACTGGCGCTAGGAGCGCCAACGGCCAAAATAAGGCAGTGGCGCTGGCGCTGAGGGCGCCACTGTGGCGCTGTCAGCGCGGGGGATCTGCCGATTCAGCATCTATCGCTTAGAAATCTCATAACTTGGGCTACGGTGCTCCGATTTGAGCGCGGTTTGAACCCACGCGTAACTAATGAAAAATCCTACAATATAATGGGCAAATTGAGACCATAATAAGTGAAATGAAAGTATGGTATTAAGCTTTAAGTATGTTATTCCGCAATGTAATATGGTTATGGTCACGTAATTGGGTAATTTTAATTCGGCTTGTTTTAAAAGAGAAATTTAACCGGATTTTAATTGCACCAATGTGATTGTAACTGCGCTTAATATCATAAGTCAATGTTAACAAACCGGTTCTAGAACGGGGTGTTACAACTTGGACGCGAAACAAATACCTGAGACAATAGTCTTTTCATGTCAAAGAAGGTAATAGTATTAGCAATACGAAAGAAAGTATAATTAATTATCAGTGATGGTATTAGATTGTATATTTGTATTAGATACTCGAAAGACTAATCCTCAAATTTGAGTTTAACTCACTCATAACCATATTCTAACAAGAACCACATATTGTATCACAATAAACACAAATCCGGTACACAAACCACATTGTATTATGTTCTTTATGAATATGCTCACTTCGAACTGAGTCATTATTTATAATGTCGCGAGTTACACCAACCCAAAATTTCAAGCTCATACATGCTCATGTGATGATTCTGTTATCAGGATTTTAGTGGATAACTGTGAATAAATATACGCCTGCACCAGCGATGTATAAACAAATGTCAAAAGACAGTTGATTAAAAGAAAAGCATGGATTTATGGTTAAATGGAAAATTTACATGGTATAAAAAGCCCAAGTTAACCAAAATGGCCAAGTACCTTATCCTTTAAAACCCCAGTCTTGTACTTCTATTCAGTAAGATTGGAGGCGGCTGTTTAGTATCCGCACCAGATAACTATGCACTTATGCTTTTGTCCACATTTTAAGCCTTGAGGGCTCTATGTAAGGAGGTATATCAGAGATATAAAAACAGTGATCAAATTTTTCATTTATAACTTATGCTTTAAGGCATAGTGGTTTTTATAAGTGCTATGCTCAAATGAGAAACAGAACCGCCCATGATACAAAGCAAATGCCTTGATTAATGCTGCTCTTTTCCAGATGAAGAAATGGGGTCTACTTAAAAAAAAAACATAATGCAAACAAGAATTAGCCCATCTTAGCAATTATCATATCTCTGCCTACATAATAAATATGATGCGCGTATGTGATAAATAAATCAATTTACTCAAAACTAGAGAGAAAAAAAGGGTGTACAACTTCATTCATCACAATTTAAATAAACATCGTGGAGTTAGACAGACATGTAAGTTCCAGTATCACCCATCTGAATTTTGAACTTCAAACTTAAAAGGATACAGTCAAACCACTAAGATTTTTAAAATGCTTAAAAGATAGCAACAAAGAATCATCCTGATAAGTTAGAATGAATAAAACTTACGGAAAACTGATTTGCTAAAACTGGTTTCTCTTCACATACTATAGGGAATAGTTGCCAACGCTGAAATTCACCTCTAAAACTTCTTCCAATGCTTCCTGCACTGAAGATCAGTTTGTCAACAACAAAAACAATGCATATTATAGACCTAACTTATCAAATAATGTTCTGGACAAACACAAATCAAGCAAATATTAGATGACATTAATGATTTTAATGTAAGTGTAACTTATTCTAAGATGGATATAATTAGAAATCAAAATCTACTTTACCTTTCAACATTTTACACTTAATTTGAATGCATACTAGTAGTAATCTAATTAGTTCAAGATAAATGCATTTTCCAGGACCTACATGCACATATTTTTTTCATACAAATACTACACGTCTAACTTAAATTCATAACCTAATTAGATCAAGGTACCATTAAGAGGCTCAATTTTTTATAAGGCTGGTTAATTTAGACAATCTTGTGCTTATCTTTTGGCTTTAGCAACGGAAAGAGAAATTCTAACTTATAAAAGATTGAAAGCCTACCCAATACCACCTAAAGGAACACCATGACAAGATGTTACATGATGCTTAGCAAAAGGATCAATCATTCCCCCCTGCAAAAAGGATAGAAACAAGCAAACAAACAAAAGCATAAAACAGTGCGGGAAAGATAACCAGATGGACACTTCATAAGGACAAATCAAGATAGAAATTTATTGATAAAAGAATATTACCCTTCCTTTGGCAGCTTCTTCCCGAACATGGCGCCATAGCCGATAACCGATTGGAGCCTATCAAATCACAGAATAATCTAAGGATTGCTAAACCTATCAAATCTATGCTCCTATATTTTAAATATATTACAGCATTAAGCAAACTTGACGGAATTTGTATTCCGCGGAAAAACTTCACAAAATCAATTTCTTTTGCATTTATTTTATTCATCCGTTTTCGACAGAATACATATTCCGTCAATAAACTTCGACGGAATCCATTTTCCTTCGAAAACTTCACAAAATCAATTTCTTTTGCATTTATTTTATTCATCCATTTTCGACGGAATCCGTTTTCCGTCAAAAAAACTTCACAAAATCAATTTCTTTTGCATTTATTTTATTCATCCATTTTCGACGGAATTCATTTTCCGTCAAAAATCATCGACGGAATGCATTTTCCGTCAAAAATCACCGACGAAATCTATTTTCCGTCAAAAATCATCGACGGAATCCATTTTCCGTCGAAAAACTTCACAAAATCAATTTCTATTGCATTTATTTTATTCATCCACTTTCGACGGAATTCATTTTTCGTAAATAATCTTTGACGGAATCCATTTTCCGTCGAAAAACTTCACAAAATCAATTTCTTTTGCATTTATTTTATTCATCCGTTTTCGACGGAATTCATTTTCCGTCAAAAATCTTCGACGGAATCCATTTTCCGTCGAAAAACTTCACAAAACCAATGTCTTTTGCATTTATTTTATTCATCCATTTTCGACGGAATCCGTTTTCCGTAGAAAAACTTCACAAAATCAATTTCTTTTGCATTTATTTTATTAATCCTTTTTCGACGTAATTTGTTTTCCGTCGAAAAACTTCATAAAATCAATTTTTTTGCATTTATTTTTTTCATCCATTTTCGATAGAATTCGTTTTCCGTCAAAAAACTTCACAAAATCAATTTCTTTTGCATTTATTTTATTCATCCATTTTCAACGGAATCCATTTTCCGTCGAAAAACTTACAAAATCAATTTATTTTTCATTTATTTTATTCATCCATTTTCGACGGAATCCGTTTTCCATGAAAATTTTTCACAATATATTTCTTTTGCATTTATTTTATTTATCCGTTTTCATGGAATCCATTTTTTCGACGGAATCCATTTTGCGTCAAAAATCTTCTACGGAATCCATTTTCCGTCGAAAAACTTCACAAAATCAATTTCTTTTGCATTTATTTTATTCATCCGTTTTCCGGAATTTGTTTTCCGTCGAAAAACTTTCACAAAATCAATTTCTTTTGCATTTATTTTATTCATCCGTTTTCGATGGAATTCATTTTCCGTCAAAAATCTTCGACGGAATCCATTTTCCGTCAAAAATCTTCTACGGAATCCATTTTCCGTCGAAAAACTTCACAAAATCAATTTCTTTTGCATTTATTTTATTCATCCGTTTTCGACGGAATTTGTTTTCCGTCGAAAAACTTTACAAAATCAATTTCTTTTGCATTTATCTTATTCATCCATTTTCGACGGAATTCATTTTCCGTCCAAAATCTTCGGCAAAATCCATTTTCCATCGAAAAACTTCACAAAATCAATTTCTTTTGCATTTATTTTATTAATCCGTTTTTGACGGAATTTGTATTCCGCGGAAAAACTTCACAAAATCAATTTCTTTTGCATTTATTTTATTCATCCGTTTTCGACAGAATACATATTCCGTCAATAAACTTCGACGGAATCCATTTTCCTTCGAAAACTTCACAAAATCAATTTCTTTTGCATTTATTTTATTCATCCATTTTCGACGGAATCCGTTTTCCGTCAAAAACTTCACAAAATCAATTTCTTTTGCATTTATTTTATTCATCCATTTTCGACGGAATTCATTTTCCGTCAAAAATCATCGACGGAATGCATTTTCCGTCAAAAATCACCGACGAAATCTATTTTCCGTCAAAAATCATCGACGGAATCCATTTTCCGTCGAAAAACTTCACAAAATCAATTTCTATTGCATTTATTTTATTCATCCACTTTCGACGGAATTCATTTTTCGTAAATAATCTTTGACGGAATCCATTTTCCGTCGAAAAACTTCACAAAATCAATTTCTTTTGCATTTATTTTATTCATCCGTTTTCGACAGAATTCATTTTCCGTCAAAAATCTTCGACGGAATCCATTTTTCGTCGAAAAACTTCACAAAACCAATTTCTTTTGCATTTATTTTATTCATCCATTTTCGACGGAATCCGTTTTCCGTAGAAAAACTTCACAAAATCAATTTCTTTTGCATTTATTTTATTAATCCTTTTTCGAAGTAATTTGTTTTCTCGAAAAACTTCATAAAATCAATTTTTTTGCATTTATTTTTTTCATCCATTTTCGATAGAATTCGTTTTCCGTCAAAAAACTTCACAAAATCAATTTCTTTTGCATTTATTTTATTCATCCATTTTCAACGGAATTCATTTTCCGTAGAAAAACTTCACAAAATAAATTTCTTTTGCATTAATTTAATTCATCCATTTTCGACGGTTTACATTTTCCCTCAAAAATCTTCGACGGAATCCATTTTCCGTCGAAAAACTTACAAAATCAATTTCCTTTGCATTTATTTTATTCATCCGTTTTCAACGGATTTTATTTTCCGTCAAAAATATTTGACGGAATCCATTTTCCGTCGAAGAACTTCACAAAATCAATTTCTTTTGCATTTATTTTATTCTTCCGTTTTCGATGGAATTCATTTTCCGTCAAAAATATTCGACGGAATCCATTTTCCGTAAAAAACTTCTTCGGAATCCATTTTCCGTCGAAAAACTTCCCAAAATCAATTTCTTTTACATTTATTTTATTCATCCGTTTTCGACGGAATTTGTTTTCCGTCAAAAAACTTCACAAAATCAATTTCTTTGGCATTTATTTTTTTCATCCGTTTTCGACGGAATACATTTTGCGTCAAAAATCTTTGACAGAATCCATTTTTCGTCGAAAAACTTCATAAAATCGATTTCTTTTGCATTTATTTTATTCATCCATTTTTGACGGAATCCGTTTTCCATCAAAAAATTTCACAATATCACTTTCTTTTGCATTTATTTTATTCATCCATTTTCAACGGAATCCGTTTTCCGTCAAATAAACTTGACAAAATTAATTTCTTTTGCATTTATTTTATTCATCCATTTTCAACGGAATCCATTTTCCGTCGAAAAACTTACAAAATCAATTTATTTTGCATTTATTTTATTCATCCATTTTCGACGGAATCCGTTTTCCATGAAAATTTTTCACAATATCACTTTCTTTTGCATTTATCTTATTCATCCATTTTCGACGGAATCCGTTTTCGGTCAAAAAAACTTCACAAAATTAATTTCTTTTGCATTTATTGTATTCATCCATTTTTGACCGAATTCATTTTCCGACAAAAATCTTCGACGGAATCCATTTTCCGTCGAAAAACTTCACAAAATCAATTTCTTTTGCATTTATTTTATTCATCCATTTTCGACGGAATTCATTTTCCGTCAAAAATGTTCGACGGAATCCATTTTCCGTCGAAAAACTTCACAAAATCAATTTCTTTTGCATTTATTTTATTCATCCGTTTTCGATGGAATTCATTTTTCGTCAAAAATCTTCGACGGAATCCATTTTGCGTCAAAAATCTTCTACGGAATCCATTTTCCGTCGAAAAACTTCACAAAATCAATTTCTTTTGCATTTATTTTATTCATCCGTTTTCGACGGAATTTGTTTTCCGTCGAAAAACTTTACAAAATCAATTTCTTTTGCATTTATTTTATTCATCCATTTTCGATGGAATTCATTTTCCGTCAAAAATCTTCGACGGAATCCATTTTCCGTCAAAAATCTTCTACGGAATCCATTTTCCGTCGAAAAACTTCATAAAATCAATTTCTTTTGCATTTATTTTATTCATCCGTTTTCGACGGAATTTGTTTTCCGTCGAAAAACTTTACAAAATCAATTTCTTTTGCATTTATTTTATTCATCCATTTTCGACGGAATATATTTTTCGTCAAAAATCTTCGACGGAATCCATTTTTTGTCGAAAAACTTCATAAAATCAATTTCTTTTGTATTTATTTTATTCATGCACTTTCACCGGAATTCGTTTTCCATCAAAAAATTTCACAATATCAATTTCTTTTGCATTTATTTTATTCATCCATTTTCGACGGAATCCGTTTTCCGTCAAAAAAACTTCACAAAATTAATTCCTTTTGCATTTATCTTATTCATCCATTTTCGACGGAATTCATTTTCCGTCCAAAATCTTCGGCAAAATCCATTTTCCATCGAAAAACTTCACAAAATCAATTTCTTTTGCATTTATTTTATTAATCCGTTTTTGACGGAATTTGTATTCCGACGGAAAAACTTCACAAAATCAATTTCTTTTGCATTTATTTTATTCATCCGTTTTCGACAGAATACATATTCCGTCAATAAACTTCGACGTGTAAATCCCATTTTCCTTCTATATGAAAACTTCATTTTTCCCTCTCACTTTTGCGCACAAGTGAGAGTAATTAGGACCTTTATAATCTGCCATTTTGCCTTGTTAAACCGCCACCTCACCTTGATTATGCATAATTTGATTTAAGCCTCATTGCATGGTAGACACATGTGCATTTTAGCATGATCTTAGGCTGCATAAATCTCCATTTTTGGGCGCACATGGGAGGGGCTGAATGCAGATTTTTTTTATGACACAAGACTGCATAACTTGTTGACTTGGATAACCACTTTCACTCCCCATCATGAGACTGCATTGTGCAGATTTTTGGTAAGCTTTTGCAGCCCTTCATGAGTCAAATCCCCTCCTCCTTCCACATGCATCATGAGACTGCATTCTCATCATTTTTTTTTGCGCAGAGGTCAGCTCCATAAATCTGAATCCTTGGCTGCCACAAAGCCCTCTAGCTTGTGGACTTAGTGAACCTCCCTCACCCTTCTCATTGTGCGCATGGGTTGGCTTTTTATGCAGAAATTTTCTGCACAAGGACAGCTCCTATATGAGTGTTTGGACTGTCATAAATCTGCACCCATGATGAACCTCTTTTCCTCTCTTAGTTTGCGCACCAAGGACTGCACAAGTGCAGATTTTTGGGCTGCCACATGGTTAGTTTCCTTGTTGACTTAGCTAAGCTCCCTCATGTGCTCATGACACTCCCTTTCCACACCTCTTTGTGCGCAAACCATGGCTGTTGGGCAGAGAAAAATTCTGACTTTGGACAGCTCTTAAATCTGAACAAATCCCCTCACCCTTTTGCATGTAAGTAGAGTAATTTAGAAGCCAAAACCTTGCTTGTTTCAGCCTTAGATTCAGCCCCATCCTCTCTAAGAAATCTGAATATTTCATGATA
Source organism: Gastrolobium villosum (assembly GCA_032173675.1). Taxonomy (NCBI): domain Eukaryota; kingdom Viridiplantae; phylum Streptophyta; class Magnoliopsida; order Fabales; family Fabaceae; genus Gastrolobium; species Gastrolobium villosum. The sequence continues at coordinate 19,912 of JAVKPL010006328.1, forward strand.
GTTAATCATAACATTTTTCCCTCACTTTCTCTATATATGTGCGCATGGAGAGGGGGCTGCCTTCATGTGCAAGTGCAGCCAACCCTTCTCCAACTTCTCTTCTCCTCACTCCCTCACTCCCTAAACCGAACCTCAAGCCTCCTTGGAGCTAGAAGACTTTGCTTAGGCAACCCACACTCCCTCTTTGTCCAGCCTTGTCTTCAACCTTGAAGCTGTCCAAGCTTGCTCATCATCACCTTGCTTGCGCATAGGACCTCCTAGGAAGAGAGGACTTGTTGTGAAGTAGAGCTAGAAGGGTGTGGTGAAGTGTGTACTACAAGAGGTAGGCCTTGAACCTTGAATCCTTTCTTAGTGTAGCCTTGTATGAATGCTTGAATGTCTTCTTGTATTTGTGTTACTTTGGATCCTTGGTTGAGCATGATAAAAGTATAAGAATGGAGTCATTCCATGATGAATTGTATGCATTAAAATCTTATGGTTATGTTTGAGCTTAGGCCACTAATTCTTGTATGATTAGGCCACTGTTTTAAAGAGTAATGTGCCACTGTTTCCTTATGTATGTGCCACTGTTTTGGTAGATAATATGCCACTGTTTCGGTCCCTCAAAATCACATTAAAATGCCACTGTTTTGAAGATGTATGCCACTGTTTCGGTTCATCAATATCACCATTATATGTCACTGTTTCATGTACACAAATGCCACTGTTTTATGTACACAAATGCCACTGTTTTATGTACACAAATGCCACTATTTCTGCACATTTTATGCCACTGTTTCTGCACTTAAAAGCCACTGTTTCTGCACATTACATGCCACTGTTTCTGCACATGTATGTCACTGTTTTAATGCCCTTAAGCCACTGTTTTCATGCATGTAATACCACTGTTTTTACTCATAAAATGCCACTGTTTCCATGCTTAAAATGCCACTGTTTTAGCCATGTAACGCCACTGTTTCCATGCTTAAAATGCCACTGTTTTAGTCATGAAATGCCACTGTTTCCATGCTTAAAATGCCACTGTTTTAGCCTTGAAATGCCACTGTTTCCATGCTTAAAAATGCCACTGTTTTAGTCATGAAATGCCACTGTTTCCATGCTTAAATGCCACTGTTTTTATGCATAAAAGGCCACTGTTTTAAGTCATTCCATGCCACTGTTTTATACATAAAAATGCCACTGTTTTACTCCTCAAAGGCCACTGTTTTATACATAAAAATGCCACTGTTTTACTCCTCAAAGGCCACTGTTTGTATGTATAAAATGCCACTGTTTTGGAAGTTCAAAATGCCACTGTTTCTGTTTTAAAAATGCCACTGTTTCTGTTTCACAAACGCCACTGTTTCTGTTTTGAAAACGTTTAAAACGTCACTGTTTTGCTGCTGTTTGCTCACTGTTTGGCTGCTGTAAATGCTCACTGTTTTGCTGCTGTTTGCTCACTGTTTGGCTGCTGTAAATGCTCACTGTTTTGCTGCTGTATGCTCACTGTTTTGCTGCTGTATGTCCACTGTTTTGGCTGCTGTAAACACTGCCGTATGCTCACTGTTTTGCTGCTGTATGTCCACTGTTTTGGCTGCTGTAAACACTGCTGTATGCTCACTGTTTTGCTGCTGTATGTCCACTGTTTTGGCTGCTGTAAACACTGCTGTATGCTCTCTGTTCTGCTGTAAATAGCCACTGTAAATGATTAGTTTTAATTGATTTAGGTGCGCTTAAGAAGTGAGAATATTTCGCTGCCGTTGGTAATATTTAAAGAAAGCTAAGGTAAGTGTCAGGCGATGATGCCTAATGTAACTGTTGACTACTGGTATAGAATTGTAACATGATGCTCCATATGCCGTAAAAATATTATGTTCCATTATAATGAAAGGAAACTGCCAAATATGTGCCGTGATGACTATATGATTATGAGGTAAAGACGTTATGTGGCAGCATAACGCATATGAAAGGTATATAAGCATGCATTTTACATTATACCGCATTTTTACGCTTTGTGTGTGAAAGCATAGCATGACATGCATGTATTAAGATCATATAGGCCTTGTTTTAGAATAGTTATGTACAGGACCATGTGTTTGAGCAAGCATCATATAGGCATCCCCAAGGTACCGGGGTATGGGACACTTGGCATCAGTCCGCATAGGCCCACAGATGGAATCCACATGGAGCTCAGGTGCCAAGGGATATTTGATTCCACTGTGAAGTGCGCGCACGACGGTGCTAAAAGCGCAAAGGAAAGGCGTTATATACGCAATATATGAATATGATAAAAAGGAAAAGGAACAAGGATATGTTGAAGTGACTGTTTATGATTTTGTGCCTAGTTAATATTGTTATATTACTGGTTTTATTGCCACACTACTGGGATTATTCTCACCCCTTCGGGGCTGCTATTTTCCTAAATGGCAGGAGGACATAAAAGCACTTGAAGACATGATGTTTGCTGTTGATTGCTGATGCGTGGATTACCATTGTTGCTGTTTGTTTAAACTGGATAACTGTAATGATTAATGTTTTGGTACTTTTGGATGACTGTAGTCTACATCATGTTTATGTTAGCTTGAACTTTTACGAACAGCAGCTATTTTGGAAAACCTTTATGAAAAGAATTTAAGTGTTGAAAATTTTATTCGGATTTGTATACTGCTTTGTTAGCTCATGTGACGTTAACGACTCTAATTCCGCTTAGCAAACGACTCTCTTGGATGCATACAAGGGAGGGCGTTACACTAATTGGTATCAGAGCAGTTTGGTCCATGGAATTGCTTGTGTTTGATTGAATTAACTGCTGTTTGTGTTTATCTGCCGATTGACTGTTTAAATGTGCTATAGTTAAGTATATATTAGCTAGGGTAGTTAGGTTGTTAGGACTGTTCTGTGATAAGACACGGATGCATAGCTAACTTGTCCGAATTGAACTCGAGTACCTACTTGAGACTGCAACCATGAATAACTTGCGGTGAGCCTGATCAACTCATTTCCTGGTATTGTGAGTGCAGAATCATGGCGGGTGGTCGCGGTTCAACTCGGGGAAGGACTGGCGATGCAGAAGAGGATCTTATCACCACCATTGGAGGACTGGCCACATTCATCCAGAACATGAGCCAAGAATGGCGCGATCATAGGCAACAGAATCAGAACCAACCCCCACTGCATGAAAATGCAGAAGAAATTGCCCGTCGGAGGTTGAAAGACTTCCGCAACTTCCAACCACCCACTTTTGAGGGTGAAGACAACCCCGAGGCTGCAGCGAGGTGGCTGCAGATGATTGAGCATATTTTCGAACGCATGGCATGCCCGGAAGCGCAAAAGACTGATTACGCGTCGTATCAGCTGGTGGGAGAAGCTTTAACATGGTGGACTGGCGCGAGGGCTCTGCTGAGAGCTCAAGATGTGGAGCTGACGTGGGCCGTGTTCAGACAAGTATTTCTGGATAAGTATTTTCCTAAGGCAATGCGAAGGATGAAGCACACTGAACTGCTGTCGCTCAGGCAGGGTAACATGACGGTTAATGAGTATATCGCAAAGTTTGGGCAGCTGATCGAGTACGCCAACTTCGACCGGAACATCTATGATGAAGAGTGGCAGGTGGAGAAGTTCGAGAGCGGATTGCATCCGGAAATTCGCAAGCTCATTCTGACGACGGCTAATCGTACACTTCCGGAACTCATCAACCAGAGTCGTCAGGCCGAAGGAATCATTAACGAGGCCAAGAACTTGAACAAGCCACCAACACAATTTCACGGAGGAAACCGAGCGGGCAGATTCTTCAGGACGGCACCTGGAAGGGGTAGAGGCAGAGGTACGCCGTTGCAGGCGCGGCCTGGAAACTTTAAGAGGAACTTTACGGTGGGCCAATCGTCGACGGGACGTCAGGGTGCGACTGCTTGTGCTACGTGTGGAAAGAATCACTTTGGAGTCTGTCGCAAGAACAACAATGCATGCTTCAGGTGCGGCCAGCAAGGTCATTTTGCTTACAAGTGCCCCCAGAACGCTGACCAACAGCCTCCGCAAGCTCGAGTGTTCACTTTGGATGCAAATGAAGCGCAGAAGTTTCCCAACCTGATCAAAGGTAATGTCACTCTGAATGGTCACCCAATTTCTGTTATCTTTGATTCTGGAGCGTCTGGCTCTTTTATGGCAAAGCATACTGCATTGAGAATAGGCATCACCACAACCCCGTTACCCTATGAGTTACACATCAGCACACCGACGGGAGGATCGTGCACTGCCTCGGAGATCTGCAGAGGTGTTACCTTGCAGTATGAAGGGAACACGTATACAGTTAATTTGGTGGTCCTGCCGGTATTCAACTTCGATGTGATTATCGGTATGGACTGGTTGACGGAAAACGGGATAACTCTGGATTGTCGAGCGGGGAAAGTCATTGTTCCTGCAAAGGATGGTAATTCTCAACCTTTCTCCCTCATTTCCTTATTGCAAGTTAGAAAAGAGCTCCGCAAGGGAGCAGCAGGGTATCTTTTGTCGATCGAGGCTGAGACCTCGATTGACAATCAAATTCAGGATGTGCCGGTAGTTAGAGAATTCGAGGAGGTATTCCCGGATGAAATACCTCGATTGCCTCCTCATAGGGAAATAGAATTTTCGATCGAACTTGTTCCTGGAGTCGGACCAATCTCTATTGCCCCGTATCGCATGGCACCGTTGGAACTTCGCGAGTTGAAGAAGCAGATAGAAGAGCTTTTGGCAAAGGAATTCATCAGACCGAGTACTTCTCCATGGGGTGCTCCAGCTATCTTGATCAAGAAGAAGGATGGAAGCTTACGTCTGTGTGTAGATTACCGCCAGCTGAACAAAGTCACGGTGAAGAATAAGTATCCGCTACCGAGGATCGACGATTTGATGGACCAGCTGAGAGGAGCCAGAGTCTTCTCCAAGATAGATTTACGATCGGGATACCATCAGATCCGGGTCAAACCGGAGGATATTCCGAAAACCGCTTTTAGGACTCGTTATGGGCACTATGAATATCAGGTGATCCCATTCGGACTTACGAATGCTCCAGCGGTATTCATGGACTACATGAACCGCATCTTCCGCCCGTTTCTTGATCAGTTCGTAATTGTGTTTATCGACGACATCCTGATTTACTCGGCTAATGAAGAGCTGCACGCGGAACATCTGAGGATTGTCTTGCAAGTCTTGAAGGAGAAGCAGTTGTACGCAAAATGGTCGAAGTGCGAGTTCTGGCTTAAAGAGGTCCAGTTTCTGGGCCATGTCATCTCATCCGAAGGTATCGCGGTGGACCCCAGCAAAGTCGAAGCTGTCATGAATTGGGAACGACCCAAGACGGTTACTGAAGTAAGAAGTTTCTTAGGTCTGGCCGGATATTATCGAAGGTTCATCCAGAATTTCTCTCAGATAGTACAACCCCTTACCCGTCTCACTCGGAAGGATAAGCCTTTTGAGTGGACTGAAGCCTGTGAAGAATGTTTCTTGGAGCTAAAGAGCAGATTGACGAGTGCCCCAGTACTCACGATTCCGGATCCTACTCGAAAGTTCGAAGTTTACTGCGATGCGTCGCTGAAAGGACTTGGATGCGTGTTGATGCAGGACCGTATGGCAGTAGCTTATGCATCTCGACAACTGAAGCCTCACGAAGAAAATTATCCCACGCACGACTTGGAGTTAGCAGCTATAGTGTTCGCACTGAAAAACTGGAGGCACCACTTGTATGGTTCGCAGTTTGACGTGTTCAGCGATCATAAGAGTTTGAAGTACTTGTTCGACCAGAAGGAGCTGAATATGCGGCAACGTCGGTGGATGGAATTTCTGAAGGACTACGATTTTGAACTTAAATACCACCCAGGAAAGGCAAACGTGGTAGCCGACGCCCTGAGCAGGAAGACTCTACACACTGCAACTCTGATGATGGAAGAATTGAAGTTGTT